>NW_021024700.1:67197-124244 GCF_004153795.1 Camellia sinensis
CAGGCAAGTCGAGAGGTCTTGAGGCAAGGCGCGTAGCCGAGGCCTCCGGGAACTCCAAACGAACACAAACATGGATGATCACCGAGTGTTCAAACGGTGACGTCCAAGTCTTAAGGACGGTCAAAAATGGGGTGTCTACAACTGTGCTTGGTGGCAAATCCGCAATCTTTAAGCCCACTTGATGTGGCAAATTTAAACCATTTTCGCAAACAAACATGAGTTCAATTGTTCCAAATTGAGCAAACTAGTTTATACTTGATTGTGCGCATCACATAGTAAAGCTAGTTTAATAACCGGAACAAGAACACATAATGTGTATAAAAAAATTATATCATGATTAGTAGAGGCTGGTCTTTGATCGGACGAGCAGGGATGCTCAATTCGGAACCTTCCCCTCTTGTACCCAAGTTCTCGAGCCTAGGCAACTTTGGTGATGACGAACACGTGGCCTTTGGCACCGAGTCAGGGTTTCCTAAATTTCCCAAAATAAAATATTTAGGTGGCGACTCTGTATCTGGCAAAGCAGTCCATGTTTGGCACTTCTTTCAAAAATCTGTTTTCTCAAAACGATTTGCCGGATTTGGACTCTTTGGTTCAGATTTAGAACCGTGACTACAAATCGAGTCCGAGCTGTAGCGAGGTCCCCCACAGGCTTGTTACACACATATACATTAATAACTCACAACAGAAATGCAGTAGCATAAGTTCTGTACAAACAGGATCATCAAAAGTCTAAGTCAACCCATGACAACTATATACAGACATATGTAAAGTCCTCACCAACATGACAAAAATAAAATGGCATAGCAGAAAGGCGAAGACAGGTCTCGTGCGTGAGACACTAGGGCTGACTCTCTAAAACTCGGTTGTTCCACACAGACTTCACTGGGGCTGGGTTTGGACCTCTCTAGGCTCACCTACAAACACATGAATGAGCTTGAGCGATAGCCCAGTGAATAATATCAAATAAGAAGATACAAACAATATGTAGAACAACATACTCCGAACGGCCTTGGGCCCAATTCACATTTTTATTTCACATTTATATATGCAATTTAAGTCAAGTGACTGTGGTTTCAAACGTACTGTCCTTTGGCCCATTTATCTTTCATTCCTGTCAAACGGCGTCTGGCCCACTCATTTGTATCAAAACAGCCTCTGGCCCATCCATTCATGTCAAAACGGCCTTTGGCTAATCCATTCATGTCAAAACGGCCTTTGGCCGATTCATTCATGTCAAAACAGCCTTTGGCCTATTCATTCATGTCAAAACGGCCTTTGGCCCATTCATTCATGTCAAAACAGCCTTTGGCCCATCCATTCATGTCAAAATGGCCTTTGGCCCAATCATTTATGTCAAAACGGCCTTTGGTCCATTCATTCATGTCAAAACGGCCTTCGGCCCAATCATTTATGTCAATTGGTTGTCCATAATTCAAACTAGCAAACTGGTAGAGAAATAAGCAATTGGACAATTGACAAACTTCAAAATATCGATGTTACTCACAGTGATCGGTTGGTTGGTTTGCCCTGGAGCTCGATCCTACGCAGTCCATGAACACAAAAGGGTCACCAACAATTCAATCCGTTCTTAAATTCACATTTTCCTCTTTAGGCTTTATTCTCATCTCTTTATTTCAATTACAATGCTCAATGCATGCCTAAGAGTACTTAGAAGTGAAAGAGAATAGAAAACGCAACTTAGAATGCATAAACAAAATTTTAGAAAACTGGGTCCTCGCTCGTGCGTGAACTTCCCCGCTCGAGCGGACCCTTGAGGCCTGTAAAAGTACTGGGAGCTTCAAAATTACGCTCGGGCTTGAAGTCTAGCGCTCGAGTGGAAGGCCTCTCTTCATGGCTTCCCGCTCGAGCGGACGCCATGTCTGCAAAAAGTGTTGGATGCATCATTTTTACGCTCGAGCGTGAACTCGAACGCTCGAGCTGAAGGTCTATCTACATAGCTCCCCGCTCGAGCGTGGACTTTCCCCGCTCGAGCAGACATCCAAGTCTGCAAAAACTAGGAGCACGAAATTCACGCTTGAGCGGTGGTTTCCCTGCTCGAGCGGACTTCAAATTTCTGGAAAATCCAGAACATGTTCTGGAGCTTCAACTTCAAATTTAAAGGCTCCAAATGCTTGATTTTGACTCAAACTTCATGTATATGTGTACTAACATGGTACAAACACTAGATTACGACATTTTGAAGCTCAATTTCATAAATCAAACCCATGCATGGCTCATTCTCCACCAAATTCATTATTAACATAGCAACTTCATGCATTCAAAGCTTCTACTCCCATAGATTGTACATGCATGTGACAGATAACCCTCATTCTCATCCCATATGATGAAAAGATGGTCAAACACATGGATTTCAACCAATATTCAACATGAGCCACGTAATTCAAGCCCAAATATGCAAATTCAAGACAACTACATTAGGCGCTTTGACTATTCTGCGTCGACGCACAACTTGTGCATTCCCAGATGACCCCTCTTATACAGTTTACCTCCACAGATGATAAACTGAGCAGCCATTCGCCGTATTGCCCTTTTATCTTTGGCATTTGTCCCTTGTGGATAAACCTCATTTTCCAAGAAGTTCCAAATATCATAATACTAGGGGTTTTGATCTTGCACTTCATTTATTGCGGCGATAGTCTCGTAGGCTGGCGCATATCTTTGCTCAATGATGATTGGACGCATCCGGACTCCCAATGGGATGTCTATCATAGATGATATAGTTGATAAGGCATCAGCGAACCTGTTGTTCTCTCTTAGGAGATGGGTGAAGGTTAGCTTCTCAAACTGAGGAATTAGAATGTCCAAGGTCTTCTTTTGCTTGAGATACAACCAGGTTCGAGTCCTCGATGACATCCAAGCTTTTTTTCCCTAGTTCCAGGGCGACTTCCAAACTAGCGATACACGCCTCATATTCTGCTTCGTTGTTAGATATTCTGAATCAAAGTTCGAAGGCTAAAGATATCTGGGAATTGTCGAGTGCTATCAGTAACACCCCTATCCCATAACTGTACTAGTTAGACGCTCCGTCAAAGTACATTGTCTAGGCTTCTTCCTCGACTTGAAGAATAGCCTCATCTGGGAACAGGTATTCCACTGCTTCGTCCCTTTCCACTGGGTGATCTACCAGAAACTCTGCTACTGCTCTCCCCTTGACAAACTTGCGAGTCACATACTTCAAATCAAATTCGGAAAGGAGAAGCAACTAACGGACTAGCCTACCTGTAAGTGTTGGTTTCTCAAAGAGATATTTGATAGGATCTAATCTCGAAACCAGAATTGCAGAGTGAGCTAACAAGTAGTGCCTCAACTTCCTGGTAGCCCATACCAAGGCTAAACAAGCCTTCTTCACAGGGGTGTAACTGGTCTCGTAGTCCAGCATTTTCTTGATCAAATAGTAGATGGCTTTCTCCACCCTATCCTCAAATTCCTGAGCAAACATGCATCCCATCATTGCGTCTGTGACTGACAGATATAGAATCAAGGGCTTCCCCGGCTCTGGCGACGACAACAGAGAAGGATTCTGAAGATATTGCTTGATCTGCTCGAAAGCGAATTGACATAGGTCATCCTATTGGAATTTCTTTCCTTTCTTCAGGAGACCAAATAGTGGTTCATAAGTCATGGTTAATTTTGCAATAAACCGTCTTATGAATTGCACTTTACCGAGAAAGCTTCGCACCTCATTTTCAGTCCTTGGTAGTGGCATTTCTAAGATGGCCTTGATTTTGGAAGGATCAACCTCGATGCCTGTAGACCTCCCGAACTCGCTCCGTGCGCGAGGCGCGAATATGGTTCTAGCTACTATAGTTCGGACTCCTATCACGGTTTTGAATCTAATCTCACAAAGTGCAATGTGAGACTGATAAATCACCAAAGAGTCTAAATCCAGCAAATCATTTTTGGAAAATTGATTTTAATCAAAAAAGCGCCAAACATAGACAGCTTTGCCAGATTTCAAAGTCACCACCTAAATATTTTGTTTTGGGAAATTTAAGAAACCCTGACTCGTGCCTAAGGTCACGTGTCCGTCATCGCCAAAGTTGCCTCGGCTTGCGAACTTGGGTACGAAGGGGGAATGTCATGAAATGAGTACCCCCCCACTCCCCCCGATCAAAGGATCGGCCTCTACGAATCATGATATGTTGTTTTAAAAACACATGTGTTCTTATTCCAGTTATTAGCTTAACTTACTGTGTGATGCGCGCAACATACAAGTATAGACTAAATCACTCAATTTGGAACAAAACATCTCATGCTTGTTTTTCGAACATGGTTTGGAATTGCTACTCGCAAGTAGGCTAAAGCGTGGATTTGCCACCCTCAAGTGGGCTTAAAACAACATGATTTTGCCACTTCAAGTGGGCTTAAAACACACATTTTGATGAATTGTTCCAATTCAAGCAATGAAGCCTTCATCCACAGGCATTCATGTAGTTTATCAAGTAAGCAAATAGCCTCATGGCAAGCATGCTGTCATGGCAACACTTACACACATGCAAGGATGCTAAAGCATAAACACTTACAGTGTACTCCGAGCCAAAAGAAAAGCTAGTTAGTAATCAATACATGATCCTAGCTATGTTATCAATGCCTAATGCAATACATGCAAAGATACAACTAAATAGGCTCGGCTATTCTAAGATGGCATATGAATGCAACACTTGATAATCATGTATTCAAATAGGTATTGAAACACAATGCAATTTGTATGATGCGCCGAGCCTGGTGCATGCAATACGAATGAATGATGAATGCATACAAAGCATAAGTATGCTAATTGAAACATGCCCTAAACTAACCATCAAAAGTGGGTAAATAAAAGGGAGAAAGACGTGGGGTTGAAAGACATTCACACACACACGCACACTTATTACAACATTTGCCCTCTCGACTGAGGGTCCAAATAAATAAGCTAACTAGCAATGCTAAGCTAAGCCAATTATTACAAACCAAATTGAAAATAGCTATTCTAAGCTAATTAGAAAATTACAATAATGAATTAAATTAGCTAAACACATCAACTAATTAATTACAGAAATCGACAAATTAACTAACTAAACAAAGCTGTTAAAATGGCCTCGAGGGGAGGGAGATATGCATGCTCGGTTTGTTTCATCCGGAAATGCATTGCCATGCCATAAGTTGTCTCTGTTTGCACTCGCGGTGACCTCAGAACATCGAACGCACTTTTAGGTTGCATCTGCCCCAAAACAGGAGTGTAACAAGCCCGCGGGGGACCTCGCTACAGCTCGGACTCGACTTTGTAGTCACGGTTCTAAGTCTGAACCAAAGAGTCCAAATCCGGCAAATCATTTTGCAACACATACAAGATGCAATTTTAGTTAGGCTCGGTTAACCTAAATATGACATACGATATGCAACCAACTGATTCATGTATTCAATTTGGAATTGAAAGTACAATGCAGTTAGTATGATGTGCCGAGTCCGGTGCATGCAATACAGATGGATGATGCAAACATGCTGTCATACTGTATGCTAATTTAAATATGCCCTAATCTAACCATCATAAGCGGATAAATAAAAAGGAAGAAAGACGTGTGGTTGGAAGACATACATCACACTCACCCACACTTATTACAGTTGTGCCCTCGCTCGGAGGGTCCGAATAAATATACAGTCCCGAATAAAAGAATATTGCAGTCCAAATATTACAGTCCGAATAATATACAAATTCCTAATTAATTAACAAATTCCTAATTAATTAACAAATTAATCTAGGAAAGCTATAAACTGGCATGCAAGCCAGGGACTGCCTTGCTTTTGATGAATGATGCATGTCCAGGTTGTCTCGCGCGGAAATCCACCGGGATGCCCCAATTAGCCTCTGTTTAGCAGTTATTCTTGGAAAGCGTGCCGAGCTCCGAAAAGTTGTTGATTCTTCATTTTGCTGCAACAGAGAGCAGGAAAGGGGCATAGTAATGTATTTTCACAGATATATGCATGCATCGATCCTCGTGCCACCAATCACGCATATCGATGCATGATGGCAGAGGAGTCGAAATGTGTAATTTAATATGGAATGAATGCACATGAAAACACAACGAGACCTAACTCCATCATGGATGATCCGGAGTGTCGGTGACTGGGAATTGAGACGCATTCCGTCACTCGGAGTACGAAATGCACCTCGTTTCCCGTGCCCGGGGTAACTCCTATTCCGAACACGATGCAATATGCATGACATGCATGAATGCAACTAAGATACAGCCTAGCATGCACAATGCTATGAAATGAGATGCCTCGAAATGCGTGCACACGGGCACGCAAACTGAGAAAATGACAGAATGCGATCTAAGATACAACCTAGTATGTACTATGCTGTAAAAATGAGATGCCTCGAAATGCGTGCACGCAAACCGAGAAAATGACATACGCAATGCAAATGACATGAAAACATGATATGGGCTTATACCAACATGAGAGAGCCTCAGCCACACTCTCATAGGATGCCGATAGATAAAAATGAAGTGCCTCGAAATGCGTGCACACGGGCACGCAAACCGAGGCAATGGCATATGCAATGCAATATGGCTAAAATGACATATAGAATGCAACATGGACTTATACTAATATGAGAGAGCCTCATCCACACTCACATAAGATGCCGGTGAATGAAATGGAAGTGCCTCGAAATGCGTGCACACGGGCATTCAAATCGAGGCAATGGCATACGCAATACAATATGGCTAAAATGACATATAGAATGCAACATGGACTTATACTAATATGAGAGAGCCTCAGCCGCACTCACATAAGATGCCGGTGAATGAAATGGAGTGCCTCGAAATGCGTGCACACGGGCACGCAAACCGAGGCAATGGTATATGCAATGCAAATGACATGGAAAATGCAACATGGACTTATACTAACATGAGAGAGCCTCAGCCACACTCACATAAGATGCCGGTGAATGAAATGGAGTGCCTCGAAATGCGTGCACACGGGGACGCAAACCGAGGCAATAACATATGCAATGCAATGGCATGGAAATGGCATATAAAATGCAACATGGACTTATACTAACATGAGAGAGCCTCAGCCACACTCACATAAGATGTCGGTGAATGAAATGGAGTGCCTCGAAATGCGTGCACACGGGCACGCAAACCGAGGCAATAGCATATGCAATGCAATTGACATGAAAACAATATGCAAACATGCCAATGGGATTTCAGCAGCAAAATGAGGGGGAAAACAGCCCCGAAATGAGGCGAAAACACACCCGATGCACGGAATAGTCCCGAAACATGAATTTTGGGACCCGAAAATGGCCTATGGCTATACCAAACATGCACAATATGGATATGCAATGAAAATACAGAAGCAAGGCAGTCCCAAAATTAGCATTTTTCTAGTACAAAACATAGCCAAACAGCAAGCAAAGATAGGGCAAAATTAGCATGCGAAAATGGCCCTAAACATGAGATTATGAAGCAACTCACAGCTGCAAACTCCAAATGGGTTAGGACCCTTCAACAACATTGAAGGGGGACCAAAAATAAGCACTTTCACAGAACTGTAAAAACCTCAAAAATAAACATAGATAAGGCTGAGTTCTTACGCAAGAAAATGGACCAAAAGGTGGCCAAAGAGGCAAGTGGTATATACAAAGCCCAAACTGAAAAACTCCCTTCTACAACATTGAAGAGGGACCAAAAATAAGCATATTTTCAGAACTGTAAAATGACCAAAACAGTATACAAACATGCTAGAAATGCAATGCAAAATAAGGCTCAAAAGAGGCTATGACATGAAGTATGTAAAATATTCACCAAACAGCCAAAGACCCTTAATGAAACATGTTAAGAAGGTCAAAATAAGGCCATCTCTAGGCCTGTAAATCATCCAAAAATGGAAGCATGATAGGCTTCCAAAGCATGCAAGAAAACGGTATTTAAGGAGGATATTGAAGCAAGTGCACTATGGAGGGCTCAAACAGGGTTGAGACCTTAATGAAACAAGAAAATGAGCTCAAAATAAGGCCACTTTCAGTTTTGGTCGGAGCTCAAATGTATAAGAAGGAGAGGCTAAGAAATATTGCAAAGAAAAGCTCAAAAAAGAGAAAATGGTAACTCACCCTTGGAGACAAGTCTTTTGTTGCTTCTTGGACCAATTTGCAGCTCCTTTAGCCTTTGAGAATCCCTCCTTGTTTCTGGAAATGAAGTGATGATGGTAGAGCTTGGTGGTGATGAAGAAAATGAGGTGTAGAGCTTGAAGGTTTTCAAGGAAATGAGGGAGATAGAGAGGGATTTTTGTATGCAAGTTTGAAGATGAAATTTTCCAACCCCCAACATAAACAATGGCAGCTGGTTATAAGGACCAAAAGGAGGGTGTAAAGGTGGGGCAAAAAGGAGGTAAGCTTTCCCCCACAAAATATCCCCCGGATTGGGATATTTTCTGGGGGAAACAGCTGCACAGCTGTAAAGCACCAAGCATGAGGAACATGGCCGGCCCCTTACTTTTGCTGCAGGTGGCCGGCCGGCCACCCCCCCTAGCCGGCCAGCTAGGGGTCAAAAAGGTCAACTTGAAATAGTGGCCAGCCACCACATATTGGTGGCCTCCCAGGTCTCCTCTTCACAACCCTGTGGTTCGAATTTGGAAATTCTAAAACAGGAGAGAGAAAAAGCCAATTTTAGGAGGGGTTCAAAAGGGTCAAATGGAATTAGTGGCCGGCCATGAACTTTTAGGATCCTCCCAAGTGTGTACATCACAAATATGTGGTTCAAAGTTCAAGAAAAAGGGCCTAGGTTGTTCAACATTGGCCCGGAAGGAGGGGTTCAAAAGGGTCAAGTAACATTAGTGGCCGGCCATGAACTTTTAGGGTCCTCCCATGTGTGTACAACACAAATATGTGGCTTGGGTTTGAAGAAAATGGCTCCAAGGTGTTCAACATTGGCCCGGAAGTGCGAAAACGGGCGTCGGAGGGCGCCGGAGGAGTTAAAAACTGGTTGTTGAAACAATTGCTGGCCTCCCCCCTTCTATGACCTTCTATGTGATGAAACAGAGGTACCTGCCAAAAACGAACGAAAACCGATGCAAAACGAATGTTCGGGGGCCAAAACACGCAGTTCGGGGCCCCAGAAACTGCCCGTTAAACACCGAAAATGGTATCGAGCCTCGAAGTGGGTTTCTCAGACCCCAGTGTCCCTCAAAAGGGAGCAAAATGGGAAGATGCCAAAAATCGGAGCAAATGGAGATGGTTAAGTGGTCCCGAACCGGGGCACATGGCCAACGATCCCGAAAAAACCGAAAACCGGACTCCGAAATAGGCAAAATGGCCTACAGCCACCAAATGTAGCCCACAGCCACTGAGAGATGGTCTACGGGACCTCTCCCTCCCCTCAAGAAAAGAAACAAAGAAAACCGAGCCTGGTTCGCAAACCGAGGCAAAGCAAAAAAGAGGGTTCGGAAGTCCGGAGGCAAGGCTCGCAGCCGAGACTCTGAAACTTCTGAATGAGCACGATATGCAATATCACCGAGTGCTCAACTGGTGACGTCTGAGTCTTAAGGTCGATCAAAAATGGGGTGTCTACAAGGAGCATTCTGGACAAATTTGCTGCAAGTGGCCGGCAGGCCACTTTAACTGGTCGGCAGGCTACCTCAACTGGCCGGCCGGGCACTTCAAGTGGTCGGCAGGCTAGTACAAGTGGCCAGCCGGCCACTTTTCTTTCCAGAACCTCAACTTTGCTGCAACAGAGATCAACAAAGGCACAACAATGCATTTACAAGGAAATGTGTGTACAACTACTCTCTTATCATTTCTCAAGCTTAAAGGAGCATAGTACTCGACTCTCAAGCCACCAATCACGCATCTCAATGCATGATGGCCAAAGAGCCAAGCTTGCACAATATTAGTGAATGCACAAACAACACATAAGAGCCTCCGCCTCTATCATGCATGATTAAGAGGGTTGACGACCAAGAAACGCAACACGTTTCATCACATTGAGTATGAAACGTGCCACATTCCTTTGTATTTGGATTAACGTCCGATCCAAACACAATGCAATGCAAACAAGATGCTTATCCTTCAATGCTAAAGTGGCATGCACAAGACTCTATCAGTTAAACAATGCATGCATGGCATGTTTAGAAGCAAAGGCATCAAAGTTAGTGAAGTGTATTGCACATGAGGCATGCACTACAATGCTCAAATGGTCAAACCACATATGGACAAACCTAAGATACTCCAAAACAGTGGCCAATACACACCAAGACCTAAACACAAAAGACAGAATGCATGCTCATTCGTTTGCTCGCAAGAACAGCATAAAGCTTAATTTTCAAACACATTGAAAGAGTAACATATATGAGAGCATGACAGAGGTACAAGCACTGAAATCATATGCCAAATGATGACATATCATGTAAACAACACAAGAATGGCATGCTAGAGTCCTTAAGCATTAAAGCTAGCGAAGTACACAACACTAGGGTTATACAATACAATGCTCAATGGACTAAACCAACCCTAAACAAACCTCATGCATGCCAAGACAGTGGCCAACATGCTCTGAAATGATGGCATAAAAGGCAAGAAAATGCTGTTCATGCATTGGCTCATCAATAAGGCATGAGGCACAACACTTAAACACAATTGAAGAGTGATATACATAAGAGTATGACAAGGCTATATGCTCTGAAATTATGTGTTAAATGATGCCATATCACATAAACATCACAAATAAGGCATGCTAGAAGGCCTAAAGCATAAGGCTAGTAAAGAGCACTACCCAAGAAGCATGCAATGCATAACACAAATGACCAAACCAATCCCATATAGAGGTTAAACATGACAAAATAGAGGCCTAAACATGCTGAAATGGTGGCCCAAAAGCTTAGACAAGCATGCATACGTATTGGCTCATAAACAAGGCATAAGGCACAACTCCCAAAAGCTATGAAGGAGAGGAATATGTGAAAGTGTGACTACACCATACACACTGAAATCATGAGAGAAATGAGTTTAAGGCATGCAAACAACTCAAGTAAAGCATGCTAGAGACTTGACACTCAAAGCTAGTCAAAGCCACTTACACTACAACCCTACAAGGCAAGCCTTACATGGCCAAGACCATTCAAAACAGAGCTAAGGCATGCTAAAAAAATGGCAAAAACATGCTGAGATAGAGCCAACAAAAGCTAGGATGAGAGGCATAAAGCATGATGTATGTTAGGCCAACAAGTAGGATTACACTACAAGTATAAGATGCAAGCAACCAATGACCAAACCAACCAAAAACAGAGCTATGGCGGGTCCAAAAAGTCACAAAAACATGCTTGGACTAAGCTTCAAAAAGGGAGAGATACATGCTCATGTATTAGGCCACCAATACAAGCAAACAAGAATACAAGGAGAGGGGATCACCCCCTCCTATTTTGGACCACAAGAACAACTTTTTACTGCTGAAATTCCTCTGAGTTTTAGTGGTAAAAAGGCTAAGCAAGGGTCAATACAAAATCTTGGAGAGTTGGCTCAAAAGGCTTAACAAGCCAAAGAGCAAAAGAGGGGGACCACCCCCCTAACCCCACAAGGTTCAAACCAACACTTTAAAGCCTTAAAAAAAGAGTTTTTGAGAGACTAAAACCAGCCGTTAAATAGCATGCAAATGTGGTAAAAGACTTAATCAAAACAAAGCTTTAAAAGGGGTATATGCTTACCCTTGAAGAACAAGAACAAGACAGCAACTTCAGCAACAATTTTGAACCAAAAGCAAGCCAAAGACCTCAAATGAAGCTCCAATAGACCGAAGCTCCAAAGTGAAGGTGTTTAACTAGGTGTTTGTGTGCAAAAGTATGAAGAAACAACACTTCTAAGCACAGTAACACAATATAGGGAGAGAGAGTGAGAATTCTAGAGAGAGAGGGAGATTTTTAGCTTTGAAAAATCTGAACCCCTCTCAAGGGGGAGGAAGCTCCCCTTTTATATAGAAAACAAGCCAAAAAGCTTGCTCAATCCCTCCATACATATGGAGGATGAGTTTAGTGAGCCACAGCTGGCTTAAAATATCTAAAAATATCTTAAAAAAAAGAAAAAGTGGCTGCCAGCGAGTTAAGGTGGCCTGCCGGCCACTTGAAGTGGCCTACAAGGGAGAAAAGTGGCTAGCAAGTGCCACAAGTGGCCGACAAGGCCCTCTCCCCCCCCCTAGGCAAGAGGTAACAAGGTATGGTCCAAAAAAAAAACCAAAAGGAAAGGATCCAAGAGACCCCAAGACAAGGCACTCAGCCGAAAGCTCCCGAAACTAGCCTACCGGCCACCGCAAGTGGCCTACAAGAGAGAAAAGTAGTGTACAGCTACAAAAAGTGACCTACAGGCCTCCCTCTCCCTCCAGGCAAAGGCACCAAGGTTTGGTCCAAAAACAAGGCAAAAAAGAAGAGAGTTAAGAGACCTCGAGACAAGGCGTTCAGCCAAAAGCTCCGGAAACTCATAACGAGCACAAACATGCGCAATCACTGACTCTACAAACGATGACATCAAAGTCTTGAGGTCGGTCAAAAATGTGGAGTCTACAATGCCCCTCTGTGTAATCAAGAATCCCAGCATTTTCCCTGCTGTTACCCCAAAAGTACACTCTTGTGGATTCAACCTCAATCTGTACTCTCTGATCCGTTGAACAAATTTCTCTAAGGTAGTGTAGTGGCCCTCTCTTTTTTTGGACTTGACAATCATGTCGTCCACGTACACCTCAACCTCTTTATGGATCATGTCATGCAGAATTGCGGTTGCAGCTCGTTGATAAGTAGCCCCAGCATTCTTCAGCCCAAACGGCATCACCCTGTAGTAGTAGGTCCCCCACGGCGTGGTGAAAACAATTTTCTATCTATCTTCGAGTGCCATCAAAATCTGGTTATACTTGAAAATTCCATCCGTGAAGGAGAGCAATGCATGGCCTGCGGTAAAGTCCACCTATTCATCGATGTGCGGTCGAGAAAAGTCATCCTTCAGACTGGCTCCATTCAGATCTCTAAAGTCCACACACACCTGAATTCTTCCATCTTTCTTCGGCACCAGAACAATGTTGGCCAACCAAGTCGGGTACTTAGATACTAGCAAAAACCCTGCGTCTATCTGCTTAGCGACCTCCTCCTTAATCTTCAAAGCCCAATCTGGGCATATTCTCCGAAGCATCTGCTTGATGGGTCGGGCCTCGGGGTCAAGAGGGATCCGATGTTTTACAATCTCAAGATCGATTCCAAGCATGTCTTCGTAGGAACCACGTGAAAGCATCTTTGAAGTCTTTTAATAAAGTGACTAAGCGCTCGTACTCCTAAAAAGACAACGTGGACCCGATATGGACTAGACGTGGATCCTTTTCAGTACCCACATTAATTGCAATGATTTCATCAACAAGGGGTTTTACAAACCTCTCCTCCTTTCGATCAATCAAATGTTTCAAAACCAGATGAATTCTTTCCTCATCATTTTCATTAAAATTTTGAAAATCATGATCAATGCAATAACTAAGAGGCACGGAAAAGTACTCAAAATCTACAGCAGCATTCTCATTCAAAAGATCCAGCTCATCCAATTCCTCAGTTACAATCGACTCAAAAGAAAAGGAAAAAGACGACTTGGACAACATATCGGCATCCGGGTTATCAACCCTAGGAATATTGGACCCAGACTCAGAAGAACCGGAATCTGATTCCGACTCCACAGACTCTGTGGAATCAGATTCTGAATCACTACCCGACTCAGAACTACTGGAAAGGTAGCCCTCCTCGAACTACCAAGCGAGGGATGGTGCATCAGATGCATCTGGAATACCGCTAGAAGGGTTGGAACCCAATTGGTCTCCGATCATGGAAATGGTTAGGTCATTCCCCAAGCTCTCTGAGTTGATTTGAGGATCCGAAAGAAGACATGCCAATGCTACTCCTATTTCTAGTTCATTATTATTGGACTCACTTTATGTGCTCTTTGCAACCTCAGTAATTTGTTCAACCTGTTCCTCTGCATCATTCTATTACAGTTGCAAATCAAAGAAGATCTCAAAGCCAGGAACCCGTTGCTTCTCAAAGTTGAACCAAGGTTCGGGAAGACCACAGAATGGGAAGTCTTCAGCCTCTCAAACAAAATGACCATTCAGGGTTCCCCGAATTGGTCGATTCACAAGCTCATAGTGCTTCCCAGTTTGTTTAGCTATGGCTCTTCCAGCCATTTCTTTCCCTTTCCTCACCAGTCCTCTTTGGTGGGCATATAGCCAAGACTAAAGGTATGTGAGTTATGTGGCACATCGGCCAATGCAGCGACGCCCTTCACTTTTTCCCAATCCCATTCTGGGCATATGTTATAGCTTGTTCATGAGGTATACAGACTGGGCACTGACATATAAGCCCTAATCAACAACCAGGATACTCTGCACTACCCGGGCCTTAGCCAATGTAAACCCAGAAAGGAAAACATCTTCTTCGCCGTGCACAATCTCCAGCACAGGTGTAGTGACCTCCGACGGAGGATGTATAGATGAATTCCCAAAGACTATAGCCACCCCTTTTCCATGGGGGTACTTCAGCATTTGGTGGAGGGTGAAAGAAACAGTTTTTAATTAGTGTAGCCATGGTCGCCCAAGTAGAAGGTTGAAAGTGGCAGGCACATCTAATACATGAAATTCAATGTCCTGCTGAGTTAGTCCAACCTGAACCCTGATCTGTACTTTCCCATCACCTCTCTGCTTGTATTGTTGTACACCCAGATCACTTGGGCTGGAGGCACAAAATCCGCTGGCTTCAGCCAATAGCATAGGCTGTGCGAGACGGACAAACATTGATTGCAGACCTAGTGTCAACCAATACGACTGGTATCCACTTTTCTCGAGACTGCACTGATTTGTAGAAAGGCTTCTTGTGTGCAGAGCCTTCTGGCGGTAATTCTTTATTGGAAAAGGTCAAAGTTGGCGCAGTGACTCCCGGGAAGACTAATCCCACCAGTTGTTCCGAGGTAGTGTCGATGGACAGTTTGGCTTTATCCATTGCCGACAGCACGGCTTGCCTGTGTACTCGTGAAACCATGAGCAGACCCCAGATACATATGTCGGTTTGAATCTTCTTCAACTGCTTTAGCACAACCTTTTCCTCTAACTGCCTTTCCTTCTATTTCTCTACTTCCTTATCCTTCCCAAATGCCTCGGGTTGGTCTTGGTGAAGTGGTTGAAATATCAGCCACTTCTTGTTGTATGGTCGACTTCTCCCACATACTAGGTGTTATTTAGGAGGCCTTCACTCCAATCCTCATCAGTATGGGCAAGACCCAAATCATCATCTTCCCACTATATTCCTCCGGTAACCGACAAGCTACAGTCCGGTTCCATTTCGATCATTCCCTTATCAAAAGTATTCCTAGCGGGGAGTTGAGCTGTTCTAGCTTCTAGCTTGCCTTGATCCCGCTCTTGTGCAAACCGCTTCAGTGCGGCTTCTTGTTCAGTATCCATAGTACACACAGAGCCTATTTCTTAAGCAAAATTCTTAGTAGCGGTGCTCTCCGGCAATTTACCCCTTCCATCGACCATTACAGCGGTTCTTGCTTTCAGTTCTTCCAGCTTGAGTTCAGTTCCCTCGTTTATATCAAGATCATCACTTAGCCAACCAGAATTGTCTATTGACCCGTTCAAATCAAACCAATCAATGTGCACGTCTTCTTGATCTTGCTCATTAAAGAATTGCAAATTGTCTATATCTTCCTCTAGGTCGGCTAGATCATCTAATCCCTGGCTTGGTCCATCTTTTCAGACTACACTGACCTCTATCCTAGTTGACAACACCACTTTCAGCTTAGCTTGATTGATTGGTACAATATACCAGCTCGGGATTGTACACTCCATCATATAAGTACTCGGAGCCCTCGGGCAATGGACTGACATTCTCCACCAAGGTTGACCTCCCTTTACTTTCCATTGTCACCACCACTGGTTCGGGTTGGGGTGAAGACGTGTTCATCATGCACAAGTTTGCACTTTCAGGGGTGAAAAATGCCGGCTTGGGTAGGTGGGAAGGGGTTATATATATACTGGGGCTGTAAGGGACGACCAGTGTGTGGATAAGGTTTATATGCCGGGGTGGAGGTACTTGGTTATGTGGTGGAGAGGATTTGTAGTGACATTTGGCTTCTAGGGAGGCACTATCACTTTGTTGTCGATGGGATCTTGAATCTCATGACACAGCCTAAAGCATTGATTAGTGTCATGACCATGCTATTGATGAAAGGCGCAATATTTGGCCGGGTTGTGTTTCAAGGGGAGAGGATCGGGTAGATGCCGAGGCTCTAGGGGCTTCAGATGCCCCTTTTTGATCAACACACTCGTGGCTTTGGAGAAGGACATTTATAGCGAGGTGAAGACCCTCTGGCCTCGGGCTTAATGGCTTGAGGTTTGTGACGTTGGGTTGGATGTACCGGCAAAACGGTTTGCGGTCTTGGGTGTGGTGGTGACAGTATTCACGTCTGAAGGCCTTGCAGCTGCACTACCGCCAGTAGTCGCATTGGAACTGCGTGTGAAAGCCCTTTTAGGTTGCTCACTCTCACTGTCTATCAACCCCTACTTCGTTGCATCCTCAGTTTGAACCCCTACTTCATGGAACTCAACAAATGTAGACAAAAGTAAGACTATCATCTTCTGTAACAGTCTTCCTTGCAAGTTATGGACCACCATTCTGATTTGGTGCTTTTCAGCCGTTCGATTAGTCATCATAGAGGCCTTAGCCCTTCACCGAGTCACAAAATCCGAGAAGCCCTCATTTGGCTCCTGACGGGTTGCTTCAAGATCACGGGTAGTGACCTTGATCTGTGTGTTGTAGGAGTACTACGCTATGAAGGCCTCAACCATTTCTTTCCAATTTCTTTTCACAAAGTCCTCAAGTTTGGCATACCAAATGGCCGCTATACCCGACAGGGTCTGGCCGAAGAGGGATAACTTTTGTAGTCTAGATAGGCCCATAGGCTGCAGAATATCTGAAAATAACCGCAAATGGACCATAGGATCCCCAGAACCATCAAACTGGTCTATATGCGGCATCTTGAATCTGTCCGGCAAAGTCATTGCCGAGTCTGTGTAGCCATCCTCAATATCAGGGATTGAATTCACACCCTGCACTCGTTTGAAGAGCTTTTCCAGCTTGTTGACTTTCAGTGTAGTAGGGTCGACCTCGAATTCAAACAACGCCTCCACCTGAAAAACTAGTGCCTTGGAGGTCTGAGGTGGGATCGGATCTGCCAGAATGCCCACATTTTCCTGGACATTAACTATATCTTCAGGTACTAAAATCCCGACTGGGGGTGGATGAGAAGCAAAAGCTGCTGCTTGATGTAGTTGTTGTTACTAAAGCCTATCTATCATTTCTGCTTGGCGGGCTACAATCTTGGCTTAGCGGGCAGCATCTAGCTGCATAGTCTTAATAGTCTGCTGGAACTGATAAAGCATATCTTCCATGCTGACTGGAGGATGTTGAGCTATCGGAACTGGCGAATACTCTCTTTCTAGAGTAGAAGTAGAAGATCGAACCTCACTGAATGAAGGTAGCTGTTGAACTGGTGAATTATGCCTGACTCTCCTCCGTCTTGTAACCGGCAAGAGTGAAGTAAACACTGGCTGTCCTCTTACAAGATCCCCGGATCGGAAAAGTCGCCTTACTCGGGTCTAGAGTGCCTGGGGGTAACAGACTTGTCTGAAGTAATGGTGAAAAACTACCTTGCAAAAAGGAAATAAAGCAAAAGAAAACAAAAATAAAAAACCACACGGCACCTCAGTTCAGGCACAAACAATATGCAGTTACAAACATAAGTTGGAGAACTGTACTCAACACTGATTTCTGCCCTAAAACTGATACCCAGACTTGCAACTTATACATACATTCCTGCAGAGTTTCACTCTAAAGCACGTATCAAACAAGTGAGTGACAAAACACCCCTATGATGGGGTACGGTTACCCTGTCCTAATTTCATCAGGAGTTAGGGATTCACTACGCAAACAAGCGGTTTCATACAATTCCTGCATTCGAGTAAGCAACCTGTCCTAGTTTGGAACAGTCTCTATGGTTTTTGATATGCAACTAGGTCGATTTGGTCAAAAGGGTACCTCAGCAAGACCACCTAATATACCTCTTGCACCTAACACCGATAAGTGAAAGGAGGTTCAAACGGTACAGCGGTAGTCCACATCTAAGGGTTATGTTCCCATCTTGGCAGAGCCCGTAACCAGTCAGTCTTTTGGCAAGCTTTTCCAAGCAAGCCTCCGGCAAACCGCTCAAGAATAGCAGATGACAAAGACAGCAACTTAGGCACTCCGATGCAAATGCAATGCAAACAAACATTTAAGTGTAGATATCATGAGTTCGAGTCAAGTTCTCTAAATCCCCAACAAAGTTGCCAAAAACTGTGGCTCGCCTTTTTCCGCGCCCCCTCTTTCGGAAAGGTTTGAAAAGAAGGCCTCACAATTTGGGCTCCTGCGGTTCTGAATCTAATCTCACAAGTGCAATGTGAAACTGACAAACACCAAAGAGTCCAAATTCGGAAAATCTTTTGGACTGCTTTGCCAGATACAAAGTCTCCACCTAAATATTTTATTTTTAGAGAAATTTATGAAACCCATGACTCGTGTCGAAGGCCACGTGTCTGCCATCACCAAAGTTGCCTTGGCTCGGGAACTTGGGTACAAAGGGGAAGGTCATGAATTGAGCACCCCCGCTCGCCCAATCAAAGATCGGCCTCTACTAATCATGATATGATTTTTTTATAAACATTATGTGTTCTTATTCCGGTTTATTAAGCCAACCTTACTATGTGATGTGCACGCATACAAGTATAGACTAGTTTCCTCAATTTGGAACAATTCAACTCATGTTTATTTGCAAAAATGGTTTCAAATTGCCACCTCAAGTGGGCTTAAAGTTGCGGATTTGCCACCAAACATAGTGAGCTTAAAACATGATTTGTCACTCAACAAAGTGGGCTTAAAACGCACATTTGTTACATTGTTCCAATTCAAACAATAAGTCTTCATCCACAGGCATTCATGCAGTTTATCATTTAAGTACATAGCCTCATGGCAAGCATGCTAATCATGGCAACATTCACACACATGCAAGTATGCTAAAGTGTAAAAACTCACCTAGTACTCCAAACTAGGAAGATATGAGTTAGAAAGATATGCATGATTCCTAACTATACAACATGCTTAATGCAACACATACAATATGCAATTAATAGGTTCGACAACTAATATAGCATATGAATTAATCAGAGACATGTGGTCTAAGCACGTATTCATCAAAGTATTTAAATGAAGATTAAGTTTGAATGATGCGTCGAGCCTCGGTGCATGCAATACAAGATGAATGGATGCAAACATGCGATATGCTAATTGAAATATGTCACTAATCTAA
The DNA here is from genome assembly GCF_004153795.1 of Camellia sinensis. Taxonomy (NCBI): domain Eukaryota; kingdom Viridiplantae; phylum Streptophyta; class Magnoliopsida; order Ericales; family Theaceae; genus Camellia; species Camellia sinensis. Next base: position 86,618 of record NW_021024700.1, read on the forward strand.
CCATCAAAAGCGATTAAATAAAAGAGAGAAAGACGTAGGGTTGGAAGACATACACACACGCACGCACACTTATTATAACATTACGCCCTCACGAAGGAGGGTCTGAATGAATAAAAGCTAAGTAACTAGCTATGCTAATTAAGCTTACTAATTATTACAAAACAAATTAAATCAACTATTCTAGTTAACTAATTAAATAATTACATCACACAAAATTAACTGCTTAGCTAATTAATAGATTACAAGTCAATTGCAAGTAAACTAAGTAATCAACTACGCAGTCCCGGGAAGTGATGGATATGCATGCGCATGCTCGATTCTACACCAGAAAAGCCACTGCCTTGCTGTTGCAATCCTCAGTTTACACATTTGATCACTAAAAATTCTGCCAACTTCAAGAACACCTCTGCTTCATCTTACCATCACATTGTGCCAAAATCACTAATGGCCGACAAGAGAGACAAGGGGCCAGTCGGCTACCATTGGTGGCTGGTTGGCCACCGATGGTGGCTATCGGCCATTGCTGGTTCACACTTCTATGCTGCAACAGAGAGCAAAACAAAGTAAAATAGTGTATTCTCACAGGTTGTTTGTACTGTTTACCCTCCTTATCATCACAAAAGCTCAAAGCCGAAACTTTTGGCCCTCAAACCATCAATCAAGCAATTTCCATGCATGATGGCTAAGGGACCAACAAAACAGAGCAAAACAATGTATTCTCACAGGTTGTTTGCATTGTTTAACCTCCTTATCATCACACAAGCTGAAATGAGAGAAACTCTTGGCCCTTAAACCATCAATCAAGAAATTTCCATGCATGATGGCTAAGGCACCAAGTTTGTACAAGTTTAATTAACGCACAAACAAGACCAAAATGATCACCACCCTATCGTGCACGATCAAGGGTAATGGTGACCTAGGAAAATGACACATTTCATCACTTTGAGTATGAAATTTCCCATTTTCCTTGCGTTCAAATTAGCGTCCGATTTGAACACATGCAATACAACACAAAGAATGCTTATCTTGCACACTTTTACTTACCAATTTTGTTTACTCCATTTAATTACCAAACCATTCATTAACCAATTGTCCATTGGTGAGTGTCTTCTAAAGTGAAAGAAGTGTCAACCAAGGGATGGTTTAAGGTATGAGAGAAGCTTCATGCCATTGGTAATGAGCCCTTAAAGGAGGAATAAACCATTAAGCATGAGCCTCAACCTCAAGCTTAAACAAGCCTAAGGTTGAAACAACCCTCAAAACAAATGAAAAAGTGAAGAAATGAGGGAGATTGCAGAGATTGTATGTGCTGAAATTGAGTGATAAAAGCACTAAAAATATACAACCAACTCACACCAATGATGGTTAAAGCATTAAAAACACCAAACTAGTGAAGAAATTAACACTACAACAATGCAAAACAAGACTCAAACAAACTAACCAGCCCAAAACAGAGCTAAAACAGGTTATTTTAGAGACTAAAACATGCTGGACTCAAGCTAAGTTAGGCTAGAAAAACATGCTAACATTTGAAGCTAACTAGGCATGCAAACAAGACATGAGGAGGGGAGGCTAACCCGTCCAATTTTGGACTTCAAAATAAATTTTTTGCCACTGAAAATGTCTGAAATTCAGTGGTTAAAAGGCCTAAAAAAGTTGGTTTGAAAGTGATGAATAAAGGCACAAAAACTTAGCAAACAAAGAAGCAAGAAAGGTGAACCACCCCTAACGAACAAAGGCTCAAACCACCACTTTTAAGTCACAAAAATAGAGCTTCTTAAGTTCAAAACCAGGCCAAAAAACAATTAAAATAGATGGCAAAACAAGTATACTAAACAAGGGAACAAAACAAGTAAACTACCTATTGAAGCAAAGAGCAACTCTAGGCACAAATCCTAGCTAAAACCACTTGCTAGAGCTCAAAACAAGTCTCAAGGATCCTTTGCTCAAATAGAAGTAACTTTGATCAAGGTGGTGCATGTAAAAGTGTAGATAAATCTTGCTACAAGGCCCAAAAATGTAAGAGGGAGAGGGAAATCTAGAGAGGGAGAGAGAATTTTGTTCCAAAATTACTAACCCTCGAAAATGGGGGAGGAACCCCCCTACATATAGAAAAATATGCCTTAAGCTTAGAAATATCCCACCATACACGTGTAGGGAGATGCAGCTCATTGTGCTAACAGTTAGCACAGCTGTCAACAAATATCTAGAAAAAGGCATTGGTGGCCGTCGGCCACCACTGGTAGCCGACCGGCCAGACTCCTGCCAACAACCATTATCCATGGCCGACAGCCTATGGTGGTGGCTAACAGGTCACCAAAAGTTCCAGGCAAGAAAAACCAAGGTTTTGGTCCAAAACAAGTAAATGCGATATATAGGCATGATTCAAGAAAAGTGAATGCGATATATAGGCATGATAAAGAAAACGTGATGCAATACTGAAAGTAAGTAAGTAAAAGAGTTAGAAAGACGTGGGGTTAAAAGATTATTACAACAATTCGAATAAGAAAAAGGGGAGAGAGAATATTACAATAAAGAATTAATCTAGCCTTGTTACTGTTGAATCTAACAAATCATACTAAATAATGAAAAGAAGCAATCCATGGGCTCCTGAACTGCTCAGGGGAGCATCGTTCAGAAACTGTCTGTTCTGTTCTTGAGAGGGATGACCCCCCAGACACGGAATGAGCCGGCCAAAGTAGAAGTGAACCGGCCAAATTTCCTGTCCAGTTGGGGATTAGGTCAGTGCATAATCTCAAGATAGTGGCCAGAAGGAAGCTTTCTAGGTGGTTCTCACATCTTTCACCCCCTCTGATGATAGGAATCACTTGGAGAGGAGATGGATAGGCTAAGGCCCTCAACAACAACATAAACAAGTATATACAATAGATATTTTGTGCACAACAACAAATTAAATTGATCAAAATCAAAACAAATTCAAGCCTAAGAAATAGATAGGAACCTATATCTTCTCTTTGTGAATGAGGGCAAGTTAATACCCAAATCCATGCTATTAAGTGGAGAACGTAGATTAATGAAAATCATTTGTTGGCGGAAGCTTTGCTTATTAAAACAAGAGATTTGTCAAATTCATTGAAAACCCCTCATCTAGTCATAGACAAGGATGATAACACCACTTTCTAAGTTCACAAATGATTGAGAAGGGAGGTGTCAACTTCCTTTGACCCAAAATCTCTTGTTTTACTTCCAAAATACTCAATGAAAAGAAAGGGAACATCACTTAACATCACCAAATCCCATGGATCACTTAGGCAGCCTCATGAAACAACCCCTAACACTAATTTTCATTGAGTCAAGGGTCAAAATACATAGATTGACATACTTGAGAGAGAGGATAGGTAAAGATGAGTGGTGTAATAGGGAGGAGAGTTAATCTTGAAAAATCTAGAAATCCCCTAGATATTGATTTGTGATTTTGTATCAATTTTAACGAGTAAATAGCAATACCAATCAAACAATTAAAGACAAATCAACACAACGATTTAACGTGTAAAAACCACAATTGGAGAGCCTCCAATTGTGATAAAAAAAACCATGGGCAAAAGCCACAAAACAATCCACTAAAAAGACATAAAGGAATTACACAAGTGTATTCTCAATTACCTAGCGAATCCACGCCCGAATCGAACTGACCCCTATATGCCTCTTCCAGCCCCGTCTTCATCTTGAAATTGTCTTGCCCAACATTGAATCCACAACGCCGAATCACAACGATGAGCCACTCTAGAATCCACCAAAGCTTCAGGCCTAAATTCTACGGAATCCATCGAAGAACAACACCCTCTTTTGTATAGAACGAAACAAACAATCCTTTGATATATACTTTTCAAACTAGTTTTAAACTCAAACAAACATAAAAAAAACTAGCAAAGAAGCTCCAGATATAAACCCTAATACCCAAGAACATGATATGGAAGCCGTAACCCTAAAAACGGATGAAACCACATATTTATAGAAAACGGATCTGTGATCTCCGCTCGAGCGCAGCAATGGCCACTCGAGCTGACCTCACTCAAGCGCAAGAAAGTTCGCTTGAGCGTAAAATCCCAACTCCCAGTACTTTTGCGGACAAGTCAAACTTCTGGAACTAAACATTCTCCTCTCGAGCGCACAAACGGCCGCTCAAGCAAACAAGTAACTTCGACTGCAATTTTACTTATGGCTTCGAGGGCGCTGCCCCCTGATCCCGCCTGGACACTACCCCAGACCCGCCAAGGGGCCTTGTCCCCTAGACCCTCGAGAGTTGATCGGGCAACTCGATCACCGACATAGTCAGCGAAGTGACAAACATGAAAGAATTAACAATACAAACTTCTTTGCAAGGCACAATTTGGGTTGGATTCGTATCTAAAAACTCATAGCCTCATTGAAATAAAAGTACGAATACAAGTACAACTGAAAAGAGTTTTGTCAAACGGGGATTGTCAAGAATAAAAACCTAACAATTCTACTTATGGAACTATGGATGGATGGTTAAGATTACTCCCAAGCACATCCATAAGGGTCTAAAACAAACAAGAGCTACATAGTTGAAGCTATGAAAAGTAAAGAAACAAAAGAACTAGCTATCAACTCAATGGATGGGTGGCTAAGGTTATTTTCTCAACATCCATGAGGACTTACAACAATCACATAATGACAATAAAGCTTAGAACAGCAGATGTGAGAAAATCACCTCTTAAAAGGATAGTCCACTTGATTCACAAACTCTCTTTTTGACTCCCTTAATTCACTTTGGTTAGATTGTTATTGTCCAAGAGTCTTAGCAAGGTGCTTAGGATCAAGCTTTCTTGGAGTTCTGATGTCCAAAGTTAGGAAGGTGGTAAGTAAGAGGTGTGGTAGAGAGGAAAGAGATGCAAGAGGCTTTTAGAGCCCTAGGCAAAAGTTTTCAACCTCTTGGAAAGAGCTGTCGAGCTCTTATATATAGGGCCCAGGCCATAAATATCTGAGATATTTGTGATAGGTAAGCCAGACAAGCTGAAATTTTTGAAAATGCTCTGTATCTGGAACATTTAACTAATCGAGCTTCCTAGTGATCGGCCGAGTGCTTTTGTGGCCGACCATAAAATGGTGTCCGGCCAGTCAGTGGGCATATCATTAGATCAACAAGAGTAGGTTAGCCTGAATTGAAGGGAGAAATAGGTATTTCAGAGGATTTCACCATTTCTATTCACTTCTATTATATTCTTTGCTCGGTTTGTTTGAAAGAACACCATGTTTAGGATCTCGAAAATATGAGCCTCAAAACATTGCGGTAACGTTTGAAGTTACTCCTACTAAAATTCGTTTTGAAAGAGATTCATTTTGGCCAAAAAACATTTTGTCCAAAATAGGTCATTGGAGGGTTTAAAGCTTGATCCTCAGAACTCCTGTCGTGGAACTTGCACACATTAACACCTCTCGTTTTCATCATCGGGAGCTCGAAAGGGAGTGCCCAAGTCTAAAGCCTAGTCCAAAAAATGGGGTTTCTACACCTATATGAAAAATAAAGGATATATTATTAAATCAAATGCTTTGTTCCTCCCAGTTGAAGTGGCTGGCCATACCAAACACCTTAATCTGCTTAAACCATGTAAATTTGGAGTCATAAACCCTAATCCTATTTTATATTTTGATTGTAAACAAGTCATGGAATACTCTAACAATTTCCTCACAAACAATTGAATAACATATAAGCACTCATAAACAGTTTTATTACACAGACAAGCACACTAGCAAACAATTTCTAGCACAATAATGTGGCCAAGCGCAATCAAACTCTCAATTTTTTAGCCTACTTCTGTGTATTGATACATTCTTCTTGATAGCACCTTTGAAAGCACCATTTTTGTTTGCTTCAGAACGAAGGATTAAAGCCAAAGCATGACAATCTTTATCCTGAAACATATTATCAAGGTGGTTTTACGTTTTCAGCCAAAGGATATACAAGTACACTACCAAAAACAATGAAATTTAATGGATAAACAAAAAATCACATTGAAGTGGCGTTCCTCATTAATCTTCCAGTGTTCAACCTTTATTGAGAAAAAAAAAAAAAAACAACAACAACAACAAAAAACAAAACAAAAAGAACATGACAAAATACCGTTATCTCAGGTAGACAACCCAAGAGGAGGGGGTGAATTGGGCTATTAAAAATTTCACAATATTAAAATTAACACAATATTCAGAATTTTAATAAATAAAAAAAACAGAATAATAATTATCAATATAAAAGTAAGAGAGATAGGGAGAGAAAACCAAACACTGAGATTTATAGTGGTTCGGCACGCCAGGCCTACGTCCACTCCCCAAGGAACCTCCTTGAGAATTTCTTTACTATCAATCGAATAAATACACCACCAAGCTTGTGGATTTGGCACAAAACTTACTCTTATCTATTGAGCCTCACTCAACAATAAATGCCTTACCCTTACAAAATCTCTCACAAAAATAAGGAATAAGAATAAGTAGTACTTAAACTCTCTTTTACAATAATTCTCTCACAAATAGTAGATATGAAAATGTAAGAACAAAGGCTAGACTTAGATCTGAAAGTGAAAGAGCAGAATACAATATACTCAGAATTTTGAAACTCATAGCAAATTTTCTCTTCAAGTTCTTGATTTTTCTCCACACACAACACTTTTATTTATACACAAAAATATACCCGTTGGACGCTCCTTGCTGATGTCATGGCTTACATAAGCACGCTGCTGACGTCATGGCTCACATAATCACGCTGCTGACGTCATGGCATACATAAGCACGCTCCTTGATTTTAAATAGACAGCAAATGTTAATAATTAAAAAGATAAGAGTAAAACTAATTTTTTCTTTTCCTTTTTTTTTTTTTTTCAAACATGGAGCCACCGTTTTTGTAGACAAATTAATACAAAGTTCACAACTTTCAAACAAGCAAATGATTTGCTCCATCTTGTTTTATAATATATATATATATATAACTCCATCTTTTTCTTCTTGTTTGATTATAATATGATATAATCAATGTAGTGTAAAAAGTTTAATAGCGCACGTGATGTATTCTATTTATATTATATGCATTATATATAAAATGTTCTAATCAAATATTTGCATACAGAAACATCTCTTTAAATAATATTTATGATGGATCTGAAAATATATGTCCTCTTTAATAGATTGTATATGTTATAGAGATTTTAAACTAAATATATCCTGCCACTACATTTGGATATATCACTTTTGTCAAAAGAAGACAACTCATTAATATCACATTTATCAAGATAATACAACCAATCAATTAATTCTGTCAAAATAATATAATTAATCAATTTTAATTTTGTCAAAAAGTGAATAGTGATCAGCCTAAATTTTCAAAAAGTGAATAGTAAAGTTTTCAAAAATATTTTTATTTAAATAATATTTAACAAATATATATATTTTCAAAGGAAAATATTTTGTGTCAAATAATATGTATATTAAAAAAAAATCCAAATTGTTACAAATAATATTTTAGACATCATCAAAATTAAATAATATGATTAACAATCCCCCCCCTTTTTGATGATGGCAATATTTGTATGGATTTGACACAAAATAAAATTAACAAAATATTTGATAACCCTACAACATATAATTTTCAAAAGCAAAATCATATTTTTTCTCCCCCTTTGACATTATCAAAATAAAGATAAAGAAATGAAACAAACACATTTGATAAAATAATCTGAGCGGCAAAAAATAAAATAATGGGCCTTCTGTCCTATCGGAATCGTTGTGGGGATTATGGAGCATCTCGAGCGCACAAAATGTTGACAAACAAAAGATTTGAGCAGATATGCATAGAGTATGGGATCGATGGAGTGTATAAAAAGTGACACAGATGATTGGCAAAGATACGAAATTATCAAGTGTTGGAGAGAAAAAATTGTTTTAGCTTGTTGTGTAATCATGTCATTCCTTACCTTAGCCATCAATGGTTCAGACCTGCATGAGGTGCCTGTAATGCAAGCAAATGAGTGGGTACCAGTGGTGCAGGAAAATCCTATGCCTGTAAATGAGGGCCTAGTGTTATTGGTAATCGAAATGATATCGATGCTATTAATAACACTATGGCTATTAGTACACATACAATGATTGCAGTTTCCAATATGGCGCAACGATTACAAGCAAGAGTACAAGAAAATCAGCAATGGAGAGATGAGGTGTGCTTGTTAAAATAACAACTAGTTAATACGTGTAAGGAGAAGAAAGAGCTAAAAAGGAAAAATGCACAGTTGGAAAATGCAGTGCAATATTATGCAACGGTTATAATGCCGACACTCACAGAAGTCGAAAATAGAGAGAAGCATGTAAAAGAGGCTCATGAAAAATTGTTGAGAGAAGTGAAATGGAAAAAATCTATGAAGCCTTCTGAAAATTTACATGTAATCGAGTAATATTTTCTTTTTCTGAAATAAAATTGTAAGCATTTCTTCCTTTTTATTTATTTATTTATTTTTTAATTCTGTCTTTGCAGAAAAAAAATTTGTTTGTTGGTGTAGATAAAGAGTATTGCAAATAAGGAGAAAAAAAAATGTATATATACTCCCCCTAAAATTATGCACATAATATACACACACATTTGTTTATATATATATATATATATATATTTTATAATAATTGTTGATCTCAAAATATATGAGTCTCCCCCTAAATTAATGTACTAAAAAGTACATAAATTTGAAGAAACAAATCACCAATCTATAATACCGAGGGCCATTCAGATCCGGCCATAAACAACTACACCAAGTGCACTAGCATAAAAGGAGAAAATAAAAATAAAAATAATTTCTTCAGACAAGGTAGAAGCAACCATTATTAAATCCAAGAGAATTTGGAGCACATACAACAAGTAAAAAAATATAACACAGTGCAACAAGAATTTTAACATGTTCATGATTGGAAGAAATTGAGAAGATTGGGTAGATCGGTGACGAATTTGTGTAGATCGACAATGGATCTTGATGAATCAGTCACGGATCTTGATAGATTAGTCACGGAACTTGATGGATCGGTGATGGAACTTGATGGATTGGTAAAGATGGCGATGCAGATTTTGGGTAGAGAAGTGATGAAGTTCAGTTGATTGGTGAGGGATTTGGGTGGATGATGGTAGTGATGAAAGTGATGGATGATTTTGTGGACGGTGGAGCTAGTTGTAGATAATGGTGAGCATGGAGATGGAATCGGCTGAGGATGTGAGAAAGAAGGGGAGAGTGAGAGACCAAGAGAAAGAGAAAAAGAGAGAGTAAGGGAGAGAGTGGGTGAGAGATAGAGACGGAACGGGAGAGAGAGAGAGAGAGAAAACTCATATATATATATATATGTATATTATTATTATTTTTATTATTTTTTATAATAATAATAATTATTACTAGAGTTATTTTATTTAATTATTTATTAAAAAAATCAATTTTTAATATAAACATTATATTGGAGTATTCGTCATACCAAGTTCTGCTCTATTATAACAAAATTGTTCTTCATTTAGAGGCTTGGTAAATATGTCAGCTAATTGACGATTTGTAGGCACAAATTCGAGTTCAATGTCACCTTTGAGTACATGATCTCTTAGAAAATGATGCATTATTTCAATGTGTTTAGTGCGTGAGTGCTGAATAGGATTTTTTGAAAGGTTAATGACACTTGTGTTATCACATTTTATAGGAATATGATCATAGTGAAGTCCAGAATCTTGAAGTTGTTGTTTCATCCAAAGCAATTTTGCACAACACCTAGCGGTGGGAATGTATTCTACTTCAGCAGTTGACAGAGCCACTGAGTTTTGTTTTTTGCAAAACCAAGAAGTGAGTGAGTGTCCAAGAAAATGACAAGTGCCACTAGTGCTTTTTAGGTCAAGTCTACATCCCGCAAAGTCGGCATCCGTGTAACCAAAAAGTTCAAAGGTGGTTCCCTTAGGATACCATAATCTCAAATTTGAAGTACCGACAAGATATCTGAAAATACGTTTGATAGCGGTGATGTGTGACTCTTTCGGTGTGGATTGAAAACGTGCACACATACAAACACTAAACATTATGTTGGGCCTACTTGCAGTAAGATAGAGTAAAGAACTAATCATACCTCGATATTTCTTTTTATCTACAGGTTTACCTTGCTCATCTTTGCCGATTTTTATTGATGTGCTCATTGGAGTTGTTGCAGGCTTTGATGATTCCATTTCAAACCTTTTGAGTAGATCTTTGATATATTTCATTTGATTGAAATGGATTCCATCATTAGTTTGTTTAATTTGTAGACCAATGAAGTAATTTAATTCCCCCATTATACTCATTTCAAACTCACCCTAAATGTCTTTAGCAAACTCTTTGCACAAATTTTCGTTAGTAGCACCAAAAATGATATCATCAACATAAATTTGAACAATTGGCATATCTTCTTTTTTGATTTTTTTAAAAGTGTTGTATCAATTTTTTCTGTACAAAAACCTTTGTCAAGTAAAAAATTACTCAATCTTTCATACCATGCTCTAGGAGCTTGTTTCAAGCCATATAAAGCTTTTGAAAGTTTGAAAACATAATCTGGGTATTTATGATTTTCAAAACCGGGAGGTTGTTCAACATAGACTTCCTCCGAAATGTACCCATTTAAAAAATCACTTTTAACATCCATTTGATATAATTTAAAATCTTTAAAACACGCAAAAGCAAGTAACATTCTAATAGCTTCAAGTCTAGCAACTGGTGCAAAAGTTTTATCAAAATCAATTCCCTATTCTTGATTATAGCCTTGAGCTACAAATGTAGCTTTAATTCTAGTAACAACTCCAGATTCGTCCATTTTATTCGAAAAACCCATTTTGTACTAATAACAGGATGATTCTTAGGTCGAGGGGTCAAAAACCAAACTTCATTTCTTTCAAATTGATTTAATTCTTCTTGCATTGCTAAAATCCAGTTTTCCTCATTTTCAGCTTCTAAAAATGATTTTGGTTCAATTTGTGAAACAAACGCTAAGTTACCACAAATATTTCTAACAGAGGAATGAGTTTTTATACCTTCCGCCGCATCACCTATGATGTGATCTTTGGGGTGGCCATCAGCGTACTTCCATTCTTTTGGTAGATTTGAGTCACTTTTTGGAAGAGCATATATTTCTTGAAGTTTCTCCATTGTCATTTCTTCTTCATGTTCGCGTAATGGATTTTCTTCATTTTCCTTTTTGTAAATGCTCTCCATGCTTGGTTGATTTTCTACAATATCATTACTTACAAGATTCTTGGAAATAATGTCGTTAGATTCATCAAAAATAACATGCACAGATTTTTCAACAAGTAGAGTTGTTTTATTGAATACTCTATAAACTTTACTAGACATAGAATAACCAAGAAATATAGCTTCATCCGATTTAGCATCAAATTTTTCTAAGTTATCTTTATTGTTATTTCATACAAAGCATTTACAACCAAAAGCACGCAAGTGACTAATATTAGGTTTTTTACCTTTCCAAAGTTCATAAGGGGTTTTCTTAAGAATAGGCCTGATCATGGCACTGTTTATAACATAGCATACAATGTTAACAGCTTTCGCCCAAAAATATTTAGGCAAATTATTTTCACAAAGCATAGTACGGGCCATTTCTTCAAGAGTTCTATTTTTTCTTTCAACTACACCGTTTTGTTGAGGAGTCCTAGGGGCTGAGAAATTATGATCTATTCCTAAGTCATCACAAAACGTAATAAAATCATCATTTTCAAATTCTCTACCATGGTCACTTTTAATACTACAAATATTAAGATTTTTCTCATTTTGAATTTTTTTACAAAGTTTTGAGAAATTATAAAAAGCTTCATTTTTGTGTGCTAAAAATAATACCCATGTATATCTAGTATAATCATCAACACAAACAAGGGCATAAGATTTTCCTCCTAAGCTTAATGTTCTAGATGGTCCGAATAAATCAATATGCAAGAGTTGAAGCGGTCAAGTAGTTGAAACGATATTTTTGGATTTAAAAGAAATTCTAGTTTGTTTTCCAAATTGACATGCATCACAAAGTTTATCTTTTTCAAAAATAATTTTTTGTAAACCTATGACTAACTCATTTTTTGAGAGTTTGGAAATTAAATCAAAATGAGCATTTCCTAATCTTCTATGCTAAAGCCAACCATTATCATTTATAGCAGATAAACATTTAACGTTAAAATGAGAAGATAAATCATGTAAATTAAACACATATACATTCTCATGTCTATAACCTGCAAGTAAAGTTTTGTTTTCCAGGGTGTTTTCAATAGTGGAATGAGTTTTCTCAGAAATAACTCTATGACCTTTATCACATAATTGACTAATGCTAAGTAAGTTATGTTTTAAACCTTCAACAAATAAAACATTTTCAATAATAGGAGAGGGAATTTTACCAACACTTCCTACACCAATGATTTTACCCTTGCCATTGTCGCCAAAAGTCACATATACGCCATCCTTTGGTTGAAGTGTGGCGAACATAGTTTTATTTCCAGTCATTTGCCTCGAACATGCACTGTTGAAATATCATCTATCATTACTGGATTTTATCTTGAAACATACCTACAAAAAATTGATTTTTCTATTGGTACCCATTTTTTCTTGGGTCCATAAAAATTAGAATTTGATACTCTTGAAATGTCCTTAGGGACCCACATCTTTTTTATTTTAGCAAATTGATTTTTTTTAATAGGACATGAAGGTGAAATATGACCTTTTATACCACAAAAATGACAGGTGAGATGAGAGTGATTAGAAGATGCATACACAAAGCCATTTTTTACAGTGTTTACTTTTGAAAAAGGTTTATATCCAATTCCGGCTCTAACAAAAGTACGATTTTGATTTTTAAGAATTTTATCTAAAGTTTCTCTGCCTTAAGTGAATTTTGAAAGAGTATTTTTTAAGTCTTCAATATTTTCTTTCAAAATAATTTGCTCCTTTTTTAAAGATTTGTTTTCTTTTTGCAATACAACTAAATGTTTTTCAGAAATTAAAGACTCTTTTCGAGTTAAAATCTCATTTTCCTTTTTCATTTTCATGGCTTCATTTTCTAAAACATTTATCTTGGAAGTCAATGATTCATTTTCTTTTGATAAACTTGAAATTACTTTCTTTTGACAATTACTTTTCAAACTAAGTTTCTTAAATTCAGCATGTAATTCATCAAAAGCTAATTGTAATTCATCAAATGTAAATGATTCGTCATTTACCTCATTTTCGTTTTCAAGTGCCATTAAGCATAGGTTAGCAACCTCATCTTTACAAACTTCGGTTTCTGTGTCGCTTCAATCACTATGTTCTCCCCATGTTGCAACCATAGCTTTCTTCTTGTCCTTCTTAAATTTTTTCTTAAGTTCTGGACATTCTGATTTGTAGTATCCAAGTTTGTTGAATTCATAGCAGGTTACTTCAGATTTTTTGTGATTTTCTCCTCTTTGAAAATCCCTGTTGTTGAAGTCTTTTCTGAAAAAATTTCGTACGCCTTGTTTCTTTCTCACAAACCTTTGGAACTTTCTAGTGACGAATGCCATTTTCTCATCCTCATCTGAATCATCTTCCTTATCCTCTTGATGTTTCGAGGTGGATTTGAAGGCTATTGCTTTCTTCTTGTTGTTGTCCTCCTCTTTCTTTTCTTCTTGCATTATGAGCTCATGAGTTAAGAGAGATCCCATTAACTCATCTAGACTTAACTTTGATGGATCCTTGGCTTCAACAATGGCAATGACTTTTGTCTCCCAACTTTTTGGCAATGACCTAAGCACTTTTCTTACAATTTCAACATTAGTATATATTTTGCCAAGAGAAGTTAAACCATTAATAATATCAACAAAATGAGTAAACATTTGCGGAATGTGAGTATTATATGTACATCATTGATGTGCTAGATAGTTTATAGTTTCAGATTTTGGGGCGTTACAAATTGGTATCAGAGCGAACCAAGTTTGAACACCTTGAGCTCGTGGGAAGTGGCTAGCGCCATGATGGGTTTGCCATGTTAGGAAAGGATATTAATTGGTAAAAATGATTATGTGCTTATGTGACTATATGGGTATGGGGTCAAACTTCAAGGATACAACTTGCATTCATTGCATTCATTGAAGTCCTCTTAGAAAAGCACCTGATCAATGCTTTTCCAGTTGGAAGTCTTTGAGCGCCATGAAACATGTTGATATCTTAGGTGGGTGACCCATATGTGTTCCATGTGTTTATGTGCTTATGTGGTTTGCCTTATGTGAAATATGTTAGGGAAAATAGATGATTTCCCACAAGTAAATCAATCAATGGAAATAAAAACTAATGTACAAAAATTAAATTAACAACGACACAAGAGTTTTTACTTGGTTCCCTCAATGTGAGGTACGTCCATGGAACTGAAATCTGATTCCACTATCAATCAAAAGTTTTCAAATTATGACAAACAAGACGCGAATGGTCTCACAAACCACCCTTAGGTAAATTCAAAATAATCACAAAATAATCAAGAGGAAAGACTTCACCAAATAGACGAATTGAAAACCCAAAATAACACGTCAAATTAGAACCGAAAACTGAACCAAAAGAAGCAGAGCAGCACTATTGCTTGTTCATTAGCACATGGACACCACCACCAAATAATCTAATTACAAATCATAGCAGATGTTGCATATATGAAGAACAAAAGCAATATATAACTATATTGTTGATTCTTAGGCTTTTTATGAAAACCCTAGCTACCACAAAACATATTATTAAATACCCATTAGGCCTCCAAAAGTCAGATATAATACATTAAAAATACATTATAACTGACACCAAACCAAATTAAATATTTTTAATAAACTAATTGGCTCCCATACTCCACTAAGAAGGTATATCCAACAAAATAGATGCATGAGTAGGGTTGAGACTATTCAGGTGTGATTCGTGGAATGACATGCGAGTACGTGAATTGTGAGTTAATCCTACCTTATCTTTACTTTTATATAGGATGTCTAGATGTGGTAGAGGCTGTGGTAGGCCTTGCCGGGGTGGTCAGGGTATTTCGGCCCAATAAGACCTTTCTTCCCAAGAAAAAAGAGTATGACAAAACAACGTGGCCGCACCTCCGACCCAAGATGTAATGGGAGCACTAGCCCGAAAAATGGCCAGGGCTCTTTGAGAGTCCATGGATATATTAAGGGTCAAGCAAGCGGCTAGAATCGTAGAATGAGAAACTAGAACTTCTTTCTTAAAGAAAGAATTTTATCGTTCTAATCCCGCTGAGTTCACGTGCGGATCCCATGAAGACCGATGAGTGGCTAGAATAAATTATCAAATCCTTTGAAATCCTAGATATCCGTGAGAGGGAACTTTGAGTAGCATTGGTGGCTTAGCAATTAAGAGGGGAAGCCGGACAGTGGTAGAAGTCTGTTAAACACTGAGTTGAGCACACCTAGAAGGAATTTACACACGCCTTCCAGGACAAATTCCTTCATTCCACTGCTAGAGAGCGGTTGATGAGGTCATTTGAAGAGTTAATGTAGCTTAAAACACCAATGGCTGAGTTTGAAGCCACTTTCACCAGTCTTTCCCGTTTTGCACCTGAACTTGTGGCAACAAAAAAGCGCTGATGTTTAGAATTCGAGAAGAGATTGAAACCAAAAATTCGAATGAAGGTGGTGGGTAATATGATTAGGGATTATGATCGGTTAGTGGAGGTTATAACACATGTGGAAATCATGATAGAGGCATAAGATGCAAGGCAGAGGTTGAAGAGGTTGGGATACTTAGAATCCCAAGGTGATCTGGAGTCCTCTAAGAAGTTTAGGGGCTCATCATCTTTTCAGTCACCATCTCTGCCGGCCGTGTCATCAATTCCTAGGCTAGAGAAGAGTATAGATAGTATGGGGCAAAGTGGAGTTACTTGTTATCGATGCGGTGAGCAAGGTCATAAGTCCGCTGCATATCCACAAAAGGGTAGTCAACAACGTCAAACTTCAGCTCATTCTCAGAGCTAGACACCAGGTGAAGGTCAATCACCCATCTGCTATCAGTGTGGCCAGTTTGGTCATATAAAGAGGTCTTGTCCACAGATAGCCATGATAGTTCAATCTGGGCAGGCATCTAGGGCAGTACAGGGGGCCACTTCCACATAGTCAGTGCAACCGGCCTACGTTTAGAGGGGAGATCGAAGTGAACAGGGACCACATGGGCGAGTTTATGTCATTACCTCATCCGAGCAGTCATCTGGGCCGTCGGTAGTGAGAGGTACATATCTTATCTTCAATACTTAGGCCA
Organism: Camellia sinensis; assembly: GCF_004153795.1. Taxonomy (NCBI): domain Eukaryota; kingdom Viridiplantae; phylum Streptophyta; class Magnoliopsida; order Ericales; family Theaceae; genus Camellia; species Camellia sinensis. Next base: position 102,886 of record NW_021024700.1, read on the forward strand.
ATGTGTTGCTAGAAACCGAAGCATCACACTCATTCATAGAATCTACATTCACATCTATTTTGGGGTTAGGAAGTGAACAACTAGAGTCTTTACTCATGGTAGAGTCACCTGTTAGGGGAAAGATTGTCTTGAACTAGGGATATCATGGGTATATGATTGAAGTTGATGATCGCTAACTCCCTTTCAGGTTTGTGTTGTTAGATATGTTGGGTTTTGATATCATCCTTGGCATGGATTGGTTGTCCACCTATTGTGCCGTTATAAACTGTTACTGTAGGAGAGTTACTGTGTGCATATCAAGTGGTGATTGTTTCTCCTTTCTGGGGGATAGAACTAATAGATTTCTACCACCGTGGTATGACCCACATGCTCGAGGAAAACTTAGCTCTCATCTTGCAACCTTCTTGGATGATGGGAATAGTAGGATGTAAAGTGTATTCCCTAGAGTGGTTTATGAATATTCTGATGTCTTTCCTAAGGACCTCACCGAATTGCCACCTCACCGTGAGGTCAAGTTTTCAATAGACTTGGTGCCTGGCACGGCACCCATATCAATGTCACCCTATAGATTTGTGTAACAGAATTGCTCGTTTTGAAGGAGAAAATGCAAGAGTTACTAGACAAAGGCTTTATATGCCCTAGTACTTCACCATGGAGAGCACCGGCTGTCTTTGCTAAGAAGAAGGATGGTTCATTGCTGTTATGCATTGATTACCGCAAGTTAAATAGGGTCAGTATTAAGAACAAATATATGTTGCGTACAATAGATGATCTTTTTAACCAACTTAAAGGTTCCCGATGTTTTTCAAAGATAGACCTAAGGTTGGGTTATCATCAGTTGCAGGTAAAGGAGGAGGATATTCCGGAAATGGCCTTTTATACACGATAAGGCCACTGTGAGTTTCTTGTAATGCCTCTCGGCTTGACTAATTCCCCTGCTACTTTTATAGACTTGATGAATCGAGTCTTTCGCAAATACTTAGATAAATTTTTAGCAGTCTTCGTTGATGACATTCTTATCTGCTCAACTTCCAAGGAGGAGCATGAGGGATACCTCCGTATTGTTTAGTAGTTTCTTAGGGAGCATCGATTACATGCTAAATATGAGAAGTGTGAATTTTGGCTTTTTGAAGTGAAGTTCTTGGGCCATGTAGTTTTTGGGGATGGGGTCACAGTGGATTCTTAAAAAATAGAGGCCATACAAAATTGGGGATGACTAAAGAAAGCCCTTGAAATTCGTAGCTTTTAGGGCGTTGCCGACTATTATAGGCGATTTGTAAGTGATTTTTCTATTCTAGCTTCTTCGTTGACTAGGTTAACTAGAAAAGGTGTGAAGTTCGTTTGGAGTGAGGCATGCTTGAATATTTTCTAGAGTTGAAGTCTAGGCTGACTATCGCACCAATCTTAATTATACTGGAGAGAGGGTTAGATTACACGGTTTATTATGATGCTTCTAAAGAAGGTCTAGGGTGTGTTTTGATGCAAGAGGGTAAAGTTGTGGCATATGGGTAGCGTCAGTTGAAAAATCATAAGAGGAACTACTCCGCTCACGATCTGGAATTAGCAGCAGCCATTTTTGCTCTAAAACTTTGGAGGCACTATCTGTATGGGGAGAAGTTTGATTTGTTCGAGCGGTATAGTGATCGCTCCATCAAGCTTCCAGTATTTTCACTATAGCTCTGCAAAACTTCTGAGACCTTGCATTTACCACTCGAGTGGTAGATAGTTCACTTGAGCGATTTGCTTGTATTGTACACATTGCTCGAGCGATGGAAAGTTTGCTCGAGCGATCTATTCGGGACAACTATTTTAAAATTTGATCTTTGGGCTCATTTTTTCACACTCATTCTCTCTCTAAACCCCATTTTCGAAAACCCTAGCTCCTAAACACTAGATTTCATCTATTTTTAGCTAGAATCCATCCTTTCTCCATTATCAAAGTTATTTATCTCACCTAAGGATACATTTTGAACCGATTGGATCTCGTTATTGTAAAGGTTCATCTCTTGGGTTTTCATCTCTCCTCTTACAACTTTTGAGGTAGGAATACTTTTATCCTTGTATATCTATATTTTTGTTTGAATATGTGTTAATTTCATAGTACAGATATGTTATTACCCAGAAAGCAACCCAAGAGAGGGGGTGAATTGAGTTTCTAAATAAATTTCTAAATTAAAAAATGAACCAAAATAATAAACAATTAACAATATAAAACAATAAAGATGAGTAATAAATTAAAATTTAATCCAAATGAGAAATAAATATGAAACAATATAAGTGAGACTAATAAAAAGAAATTAAGCGCAGGAACAGAAGAGAGAGCAAACACAGAATTTATAGTGGTTCAGCTCAAACCAAGCCTACATCCACTCCTCAAGATCCTCCTTGAGATTTCTTCACTATTTGTCAAATAGAAATTAACTCCTAGTGTAGCACGCGCCCGCGAGGGGGGCCCTCGCTACAGTTCGGACTCGATTTTGTGTCACGGTTCTTAATCTGAACCAAAGAGTCCAAATCTGGCAAAATCTTTATGAAACAGATTTTTTTTGAAAAGAAGTGCCAAACATGGACTGCTTTGCCAGATACAGAGTCGCCACCTAAATATTTTAAATGGGAGAATTTAGAAACCCTGACTCGGCCAAAGGCCACGCGTCCGTCATTACCAAAGTTGCCTTGGCTCGGACTAGGTACGATCGGGGAAGGTCAGCTATGAGCACTCCCTCTCGCCCGATCCGAAGATCGGTCTCTACTAACCGTGATATCCAGTTTTGAAAACGTTATGTGTTCTTATTCCATTTATTAACTATGAAATATATGTTATGCGCACAGCACATAAGTATAGACTAGATTGCCTAATTTGGAAATAAGCATTGCATATCCGTTTGTTTTTTTAAAACACTTTGAATTTGCTACTCGCCGAGTAGGCTAAAATACGGATTTCAACGAGTTTTTCCAACTCAAACAATCCAACCTTCACCCATAGGCATTCAAACAGTTTATCACATAAACATCTAGCCACATGGTAAGCTTACTGTCATGATAGCATTCACACGCATGCGATATGCTTAAGCAGGAAATACTTACATCGTACTCCGTGCCAAAACAAAGAACTCATTAGCAATTAATGCGTGATCCAAGTCCATGTTAAATGTCTAATGCAACACATACAGGATGCAATTAGAGTAGGCTCGGCTAACCTAGACATGACATTGTGAAATGCATCAATTGATGCACGTATTCAATTTGGAATTGAAGTACAAATGCAATTAGCATGATGTACCGAGCCTGGTGCATGCAAGACAAATGTATGGATGCACGCATGCATAGCATAAGGTATGCTGATTAAACATGACCTATTACTAACCATCAAAGCAGGTAAGTAAAAGGGAAGAAAGAAGCGGGGATTGGAAGATATGCACACACACGCACCCACACTTATTACAGATTCGCCCTCGCTCGGAGGGAGCAAAAGAATAATACAAATTGAATAAGGAATTAACTATCCTCGCTGATTAATTATTACAAATTGTTTAATTAGTAACAAACTAACTAAGCTAGGAAAAACAGTAAACTGCCTCGGGAAAAGAGCTCAATGTGATGCTGCTCGGGTCTTGCTCGGAAGTGCACCCCATGCGCAAGCTGCCTTTGTTTTCCCCACTTTGCTCCTCTGGAGACTTCAACAGTCTCAGGATTGCTTCCCTGGGCATTGGGGGACATCACCGGCTGAGTAGGATTGCCACCGGCAGTGGTATGTGGTCACCGGCCATTGGTGAAGCTATCGGCAGAGGGAGGATTGCCCGTGGCGCACTTAGCACTGCCGGTCGGCAGAGAGTTCCTGCAGAATCTGCAATTGATAGCAACAGAGGCAAGGCAGAGCATGGCAATACATTCAAGCCATATATGCACCAAACATGTTCCTTATCATTGGAATGAGTCAAAGGGACATGCTTCTTGGTTCTCGGACCACCAATCGCGCATTTCAAATGCGTGATGGCCAAAGAGACCAAGCATGCACATTTTGACTTCAAATGGCATGCAATGCACACAATCAAATCAAAAGGCTTCTACCTCTATCATGACTTGGTCAAAGAGTAGAGCATGCGTGCCGATGCAATGCAACTCTAATCATGCGAACTAGCATGCAAGCATGAACAGGGGATACACAAGCATGCAACAACATGTTAAGTCGCTAGAGGAGAGAATACATGCCAAATGTATTACAACCTAAGCATACAACAACATATCATGCAACTCAAGCACTTTAACAAAATGCAATTACGCATGGCATGCAATCATAAGGTGAAATGGAGCGGATATGTGATGGTATGCAAGGCATGCATGCAATGACATAAGAGGATGGTCTTATACTAATTGGACAGCCCCATGCTAGGCCCAAAACAGTGGCCAAAACCAAAAATGAGGCCCAAAACACATGCACACATGTATGCAAATATGGTCCAATTCCTAAGGCCCGCCAAAGAAGCATTGGACTACACTTAGTGCAACCACACATGGCATGAACTAAATGACTAAAAACTGAAATTTGCATGTTAAGACAAGGCCTAAAGTCACTTAGATGGCATCCAAATGACCAAATTCAAAGGCATGCACAAATGCCAAAACATGGAGCATGCTACACAAGCTTCCAAAGCTTCAAAGAGGCATCCAAGGCAAACATACAAGCATGATAAAGGGACTGAAATAACATGGCAAATGGTCCCAAATCACTAAGTTAAACAAGACGCATGCTACACATTCACACACTTAAGGCCAACAAGCCAAAAATGCAAGGGGCTATACAATGCAGGCCATGGCCGACCCAAACAACTATGGACAGACCTCAAGCATGGCAAAATAAAGCACAAAAGTTTCACAAAGCTAGCCTAAAAACTCAGAACATGGTTTACAACCTAAGGCATGTTAAGCCTAAACATGGCATTACAAGTAGGTATGCTAAACATGCATGACGTACCAAAACCAACACAAAAACAGAGGCAATTATGACATAATAAGCACAAAAACAACTAGGCATGGTCAACACGAAGCTAGCTAGTGCTCCCTCAAGAGGCCAAAAATGGTCCCTTTTCAAGGACAACAAGGAGAGGGGTGGCCCTCTCCTCCCTAGGACCTCAAGGCACATCCTACCTCTGAAATCCCTCAAATTTCAGTGGTGAGAGGCCCAAACACAAGGGCCCGGAGTTCACTCAAAATAGCACAAAATGGTGCCTTTCAAGGCCTAAGAGGGTCAAACACCTCCAAACCACAAAACACTCTAAACAAACTATTAGAGGGCCTAAAAACAGAACTTTTTTGTATTATACACTAAGCACAAAACAAGTCTGAAGATAGGCAAAAGAACAATGCAAAAATGGGAAATAAAGGGCAAGATTCTTACCCTTGAAGACTTTCTTCAAAAATGGTGGACCAGCTGGTTCTTTCAAGCTCAAAAACACCAAGAACACCAAGAACAACCTCTTTGAACCTCAGTGCCAAGGGAAGGTGTAATGGTAGGTGTTTGTGCATACTAAGAACAAATGCACCTAAAACACTCAAGAGAGAAAAAGAGAGATAGAATGTGTATCAAACCCTAACCCTAAAACCAGAGCTTTCCTCTGTATTTTTTATCCTTAAAATGTCTAACCCTAAAGCCAAGAGGGGAGGTTCCTCTTATAGAGAGGCCAATCTTGTAAAGCTTACAAGGTAGTAAGCTAACAAGAAGGCCATCCCTCCATACATGTGTATGGAGGGAACAAAATGCATACAGCTGTATTAAAATATCTGTTAAAGCAGATGGAACAGTAGTCGGTTGCTCAAAATTGCCATTTTACAAAAATTGACTGCCGACCGGCAACAAATAATGCCGACGGCAATATACATTGCCGATGGCAACAAAATACCAGCCGGTGGCCTCTGGCCATGGCCGGTATTGTGTGGGGATGCTCATAAGGCATTCCCTGCCCCTCCAAGGCAAAACACAAGTGTTTGTGCAAAACCAGACACATCGCGGTCGAATCGAGAGATCCTGAGGCAAGGCGCGCAAGCCGAGACTCCGGGAACTCAAGACGAACACAAAACATGGATGATCACCGGGTGTTCAAACGTGACGTCCAATCTGAGGATGGCCAAAAATGGGGTGTCTACAGTTGCCCCTCTTTGATAAACGAAAGTCATACAATGACGGGATGTGAATGTCAAAGCCCAAAGACGACCCAGTTTTTGACAGGCCGAAGACTGAGACAAACATGCAAGACAAAACAAGGTATCGCCCGAAGCAGGAAAATCAAGCCAATGCACAGAGCCGGACATAACTTGTGATCATGCAAAGAAGCGTGAACGAAGCATACATGAGACAGTTTAAGTAAGCATACACGAAACTACACTGCAGTGCAGAAAGGATTGAAGAGAAATTATGCAATTCTCAATATGTCTCACTCGGAGGTACAATACCTGTCTGGTTCGTCTGGTTGCACCAGCCTCAAATGAGCCGTACATACAATATCGTGCCTGTAAAGAAAGCAAACTTAACAGGTACAATATTATTAGCAACATGCATGACAATACAAAAATGGATGCAAAAGATATTACAATATATACAAAACAATGATAAATAATGCAAATAAACTGCAAGTATTGAAACAATGCGAACTAAATGCAAAGCAATTGAATCATGATCCAATCTATGAGCGGTTCAAAACCACACCTATAGTCAAAATAATTGAGAGGTAACAAAAGTCTGTCTTACCATAGAAACGGTCAACTAATATTAGTAATGTAGACGACACAAGAACAAGTATGGGGAGGGATGACAAAGATGGGAAACGACCCGCTGGGGAGGACTACATCCTAATGCTGGATGCAACCAATTACACTACAATGATAATGAAAGATGCTTGGAATGCAACGTGATATGGCACGCGGCAACAAATCTTGCGCCTAGGCAGCATTATGCATACAAGCCACTTCTAACATAGAACGGTCCCACTGAACTATGCTCCGACCGAGAAGTATGGGCACTACGCAGACCAAGCTTCAACATGGAAAGGCCAAGCCATAGGCGAGGTATGTAATAATGCATGCACACTACAATGCAATGATTATGCACGGGGCCAACCAAATCTTGCCAGAAAGGCAATGTACACAAACAAGCCACGCTAACATAGAACGGTCTACTGAACTATGTTTCGACACGAGAAGTATGGGCGCATACCAGACCAAGCTCAATCATGGAAGGACGCGAGCCATAGGTGGAGGTGATGCAGTGAATGCATGCAAACTACAATGCAATGGATATGGCACGCGGGCCAAACCAAATCTTGCCTAGGAAAGGCATGTACACAAACAAGCCGCGGCTAACATAGAACGGTCCACTGAACTATGTTTCGACGTGAAAAGTATGGTCACATACCAGACCAAGCTCAATCATGGAAGGACGCGAGCCATAGATGGAAGTGATACAGTGAATGCATGCAAACTACAGTGCAATATCTACAAATATGCAATGGAATGGGAATGGATACGGCCTGCGGGCCAAACCAAATCTTGCCTAGGAAAGGCATGTACACGTACAAGCCTCGTCTAACATAGAACGGTCCACTGAACTATGCTTCGGCGTGAAAAGTATGGGCACATACCAGACCAAGCTCAATCATGGAAAGGCGCGAGCCATAGGCGGAGATGATGCAATGAATGCATGCAAATAACAATGCAATATGCACTATATTCTAATGATGCACGACAATGCAACTATTTACGATGATGCATGGCAATGCAATTATATTTTTTTGTTTTTGTTTTTGTTTTTGGGATGCAAATGACGCATGAAATGCATGTTGCATGGAATGCGTGACAACACGCGGCTTTTGAGATGCGCGACAATGCGAACGAACTGTGCACATCAATGCACTAAAGGTCTTGCACCTTCCAAGGATTTAAGGTCTCCTAGATCGTAGATTGCACAAGAAATGCATAACAATGCAAGTGAACTTGAAATGCGCAACAATGTGCGACTTAAAATACGTGTATAATGCAACTTATCAAAAGTCGTTCGGGCACGACAAACACCGAAGGACTTGCACCTTCAGAGGATTTAGGTTCTCCTAGACCGTACAATACCTGTGCGGCTCGTCTGGTTGAACCAGCCTTAAATGAACCGTACATACAATATCGTGCATGCAAAGAAAGCAAACTTAACAGGTACAATGTGATTAACAATATGAATAATAGTGTACTCGAAATGCGTGACAACGCAAAGCAAGTGGAAAGCATAACAATGCTGTGAAGGTACAGAAATGTAAGTGGAGCGCGCGGTCTACGCAGGCAACAAAATTGATCATAAGCATGCGGTCTACGCAAGCCATGAGATTGAACATAAGCATGCGGTCTATGCAAGCTAAAAATTGGTTTCGAGGGCGCGGTCTACGCAAGCAAAATATGCGGTCTACGCGAGTAATGAAATTGATCAATCATGCGGTCTACGCAAACAAAACATGCGGTCTACGCAAGTAATGAAATTTGAACAAACATGCGGTCTACGCAAGTAATGAATTGAACAATCATGCGGTCTACGCAATCAAAACATGCGGTCTACGCAAGTAATGGAATTGAATGCAAACATGCGGTCTACGCAAGCAAAACATGCGGTCTACGCAGGTAATGGAATTGAACAAACATGCGGTCTACGCAAGCAAAACATTCGGTCTACATAGGTAATGAAATTGGACAATCATGCGGTCTACACAAACAAAACATGCGGTCTACGCAAGTAATGAAATTTGAACAAACATGCGGTCTACGCAAGCAAAACATGCGGTCTACGCCGGTAATGGAATTGAACAAACATGCGGTCTACGCAAGCAAAACATATGGTCTACGCAGGTAATGAAATTTGCATAATCATGCGGTTTACGCAATCAAAACATGCGGTCTACGCAGGTAATGAAATTGAATAATCATGCGGTCTACGCAATCAAAACATGCGGTCTACGCAGGTAATGAAATTGAATAATCATGCGACCTACGCAATCAAAACATGCGGTCTACGCAGGTAATGAAATAATCATGCGGTCGACGTAAGCAAAACATGCGGTCTACGCAGGTAATGAAATTGAATAATCATGCGGTCTACGCAAGCAAAACATGCGGTCTACGCAGGTAATGAAATTGAATAATCATGCAGTCTACGCAATCAAAACATGCGGTCTACGCAGGTAATGAAATTGAATAATCATGCGGTCTACGCAATCAAAACATGCGGTCTACGCAGGTAATGAAATAATCATGCGATCTACGCAAGCAAAACATGCGGTCTACGCAGGTAACGAAATTGAATAATCATGTGGTCTACGCAATCAAAACATGCGGTCTATGCAGGTAATGAAATTGAATAATCATGCGGTCTACGCAGGTAATGAAATTGAATAATCATGCAGTCTACGCAATCAAAACATGCGGTCTACGCAGGTAATGAAATAATCATGCGATCTACGCAATCAAAACATGCGGTCTACGCAGGTAATGAAATAATCATGCGGTTTACGCAATCAAAACATGCGGTCTACACAGGTAATGAAATTTGAATAATCATGCGGTCTACGCAATCAAAACGTACGGTCTATGCAGGTAATGAAATAATCATGCGATCTACGCAATCAAAACATGCGGTCTACGCAGGTAATGAAATTTGAATAATCATGCGGTCTACGCAATCAAAACATGCGGTCTACGCAGGTAATGAAATTTGAATAATCATGCGGTCTACGCATTCAAAACATGCGGTCTACGCAGTTAATGAAATTTGAATAATCATGCAAAATGCAATGAGATGCGCAAAACCGCGCGATGCGTTTTAGACAACGCGAGCGCACAAGACAGTGCGATTGATATGCGATACGCATGGGGCAACTTTTGAGTTTTGTAAAAGCCAAAAGGATACGAAAAGGATACACCTTGCACGAATTCGAGTGCCACGCACAGACGACACGACCCAAGGTCAAAACGGTGGCCGGTTGAGCGTCGAAAATGCACTGTTTTGCACTGTTTTGAGCACTAAAGGCCCTGGACCCCACACATGACTCAAACAAGGGTGTAGGAGGCTTCAAAATCACTATTGGAGACCACCGGATGCCCACCGGCCATCAGAATACATCACCGACTGTCCACCGGCGAAAATAAAACTCCATCGGCACAATATTTTGCCGACCGGCAAAGAGTGTGGCCGACCGGCAAAATCTCCCTGTATCGGAGCAGTTCTGTCATTTCGGTACGGGTGTTTTAAAATAGGGTTTCTAACCCTATTTTTTTACTTCTCCTTAGTCGAAAAGTGCCTCTCTCTCTCTAGAGTGTTTTCCCCCCTTGATTCTCTCCGTTTCTTGCGTTCTTGCTCCCGTTTCGTTGTTCGATTCGCGATCTCCTTCGCGTTTCGGACATTTTCAACTGAACGAAACTTCGTTTCGGTGTTCCTTTCTTGATTTTTGCCACTCGGGGCTTGTTTTCCTCGAGTTTTTCTCGATACCCGTGCCTTTTCCGCACTCCGGCTTTTCCGGCCCTCTCGGGGTTTGACTTTTTGTTGACTTTTCGCCTTCTCGCCCAGTTTTCCGTCTTCCGGCCATTTTCACATCTCTTCGAGATGGCGGACGACCTTCTGCAGGGCGGAGCCCTTCCAAAGCACGAGATGGACCCTGAGGTCGAGCCCTTGCCACTCCGCGTCCGGCCGTTCGATCCGGAGACCTACAGGCCTGCAGTTCACGAGATGCTTCCTGACGGACTACGCCAGTTCAGGAGCTTTGATAGGCACGTGCCTCCCGAGCTACTACTGCGTGAGCCTACCTCCCACCTGTCCTTCGGCGCTTCCGAGGTAACTTTATTTCTCTACTTTACTTTCTGCAATGTAGGATGCAAAACTGTCGTAGTTAGTTATGCTTTTTAACTGCTTAATTCTGATATACTGTATACTGTAGTTGATCGTAAACATACGTGCAACTGATATCTATTTGAGACTGACACATGCACACACACTACACTGACCCCGAATCACCCGAACACACGGCGCATACTGTATTTCACTACATACACACCGGTGCCCGGTATTGGCTTGAGTCTGAAAACATGCACGCATGCCATATTTGCACTGAACCATTCGAACACACTGACGCGTCATACGTTGTAGTTCACTGTAAGCACACCAGCACTCGGTATTTGCTTGAGTCTGAAAACATGCACACATGCTATATCTGCCCTGAACCACCCAAACACACTGACACATCACACGCTGTAGTTCACTGTAAGCACACCGGCACCCGGTATCCGAAAATATGCACACATGCTGTATACCTATATGCTTCTTAGAACTGCATTTTGAATATTGCCTTGCAATTGTTGTTTTTGATTACAGGGGGATTCCCATACCATCCGCGGGTATGGGAACACCGGTGCTCGGGACTGGTACCTCGAGCTGCCAGATGCGGTTTGTGACATCGTCGACGAGGCCGGCTTTGGCATCTTCTGCAGGGGGCTCTCTCGACTGACTACTTGCAGGCCCTTGCTCGCTGCTCTGGCGGAGAGGTGGTGGGATACCACCAACTCCATCCACTTTTCCGTCGCAGGGGACATGACGATGACCCCTTACGACTTCTCGATGCTCACTGGCATTGGGGTAGGGGGTGATCCGATCCCTTTCGACACGGACATGGATGAGTGGGACGCTGCCCAGCTGTACCTGCTTGGCACTCAGCCTCCCCTCGCTCGAGCGGGGTTCGTTAGGTATTCCTGGTTGGAGAGCCATTTCCGGATCCAGCCGGCTTTGGCAGAGGAGGCCCAGATATCCCCAGAGGAGGTGGACCAGTATGCGCGGGGCTTTATCATGTTCCTCTTCGGGACGACTCTCTTCGCTGACCGGGCGAACACCGTGCCCTTGTGCCTGTTGAGTGCGCTGGTGGACGTCAGGCAGATCCGCCATTACGACTGGGATGGTGCCGCTCTGGCCACTTTGTACGGTTATATGAGCTCTTCTTCCTGCCTCAGCGGACAACTTCTTGGTGGCTACTGGCAAGCCTGGGAGGTACATCCTCTTCCTTTTTTACATTTCTGCTTCCTGCTTTCTGTATTCTGCACACTGCACATATACTGTACACTGCCCCACACTGACTGTACACTGCACACCTGGCACACATATACTCTGCTTTACACTGACTGTACACTGCACACACTGTACACTCTGCACAATACACTGCACAATACACTGCACAACACACGGTTCTGCTATTTTACTTTATTCTGTATTCTGCCTTACCTGATAGTCACACTGACATCTATTCTGTAGTTGTGGGTGTACGCCTACTTTCCTAAGCTTGCACCAGTGCCCGACGAGGAGATCCCATTCGGCGTCCCCTTCTCTCATCGCTTCGACGTGCGATGTGTGCGGAGACCACGGGAGTCTCTTGTTTTCTTCCGCCAATACTTCGACACCATCACCGCAGCGGAGGTATGTTCAAATTTTGAGTTTATTTTTTTGTCTTTGCTTTGCATCGTATGTTTTTAATAACGGTAGATAATAAACTGCATTTAATTTTCAGATTACCTGGCAGCCCTGGGCTCCATTGCCGGCCGTGGTGAAGAATCATTATGAGGGCTCCAGGGAGACTTCTCGCTGTCGGATTTTGTTGGAGGGCCCGGTCTGTCGGGCTTGGTACCTGGGCGAGCGTTTTTTACGCCAGACCCTAGGTTTACCGGAGTAGATAGTGCCGGGTCCACCTCCTTCCCACATGAGAGACACAGAGAGGTTCACCGCCCGGGAGATGAGGGAGTACACCACCGGTTGGGGTGAGGAGCATCACAGAGGCGAGGGCGACTACACAGAGTACGTCCAGACCTATATTATACGACCCTTAAGCGGTGGTCGCCGAGCTGAGAGGGAGAGGCCAGCGGCGCCGGCAGCTGGAGCGGGAGTTGGGGCTGTAGCAGGCACATCGAGGAGGGGTCGAGTGCATGGCAGGAGCGGAGCTCGGGGGGGACGGGGGACTGGCTGGCCGGCCCTGCTCACTGTACTTTCATATAGAGGGCAGGATGGGGCAACCTACCAGATCCCCTTTGCTTCTCCCCCGGCTGGTCACGAGTTAGCCGGCATCCCCGACTTGCCTCCGGTATGTATTACTTTATTTTGCATCTTGCATCTGGCATTTCATTTCAGTTTATTTGATATTCCGCAGAACACTGATGTATTTATACTCTTGCAGGCGTCCTCCGGGTACACCCGGCAGTCTGTGGAGTTGAACGCCTCCATGATGGGGATGCTGCAGCGGACCTTTGACCTCCTAGCCCTCTATAGCATTCCGGTATGTTCTTCTGACAATGGCCTCAAACCATTCATACACTGCTTCCCATAATCTGATGCACGACACAACACCTGATACACTGATCTCACAGCATCTGATACACTGCATACATGGCATTTTGCACTGTACTCTGCTCTGATACACTCCTCACGGCATTCACATACTATACTCATACACTGCATTCTACACTGATAAACTGTTCACGGCATTCTGACCCTGTACTCATACACTACATTCTGCACTGATAAACTGTTCACAGTATACTGATGCATTTGCCTTTTGTGATTTTCAGCCTCCCTTCCAGATCCCTCCGGTGGGCGGTGCTCTAGCTGGGCCTTCTATTCCTGTTCGGGGAGGGCGTGGAGACACTGCACGTCCCCGTACCAGGGGAGGGCATACTCATGTCGGGAGTAGTTCTCGGGCGCCGACCCCGGATGATGATGATGATGACAACGATGATGAGTCCGAGGCAGAGGCAGAGGCCGGGTCATCTGAGGAGGCTGGAGATGACTCAGACTCAGGCTCAGACGGCGATGCTGATGATGCTCCTGGACCTTCGTCCAGGAAGAGGGCGAGGGTTGACCCCCGGGCTCGAGACTACTGATGATGACCCAGATTGTTGTTTTTCTTCCTTTTGTACTTTTTCTTTTGTTTTCTCTTTCTCTTTTTTTCTCTTCGCTGGTAGTTAGATTACCTTGTACTGCCGCGGGCAGATTTTTGTTTTCCTCAAAACTTTGTACTTAAAAAAAGATTATGAAATGAACAAACTTTTTGTCCCAAAAAAAGAGTGTTACATTTACATATCTCATGTATTGCATCGCATCTCATCATGTTACACCTCAATGTAAATGGAATTGATCCGTGGTCTGAATGTTGAACACTTGCATTGTAATAACAAGATAACCAAACCAAGTAACAGAAAAGTAACCCATACAAACAACTGCTTAACCTGAACACACGGTCCACACTCTGCTGAGGATTCATCTGCATACAGCCCATAACCCAACCCTTGGTTTATTCTGCACACGGCAAACTTTAAACAAAACGGCCCAATCTGACAAGACGGCCTTCAAAGGTGAAACCGGCTGGGGCTGAAACATACTCGGATGCCCCAAATGTTTGTTCTTTTGCTTCGCACAAATGTAGAGAATGGCATAGCACTCTAAGCTCAAATGATTAAACTTTCAGAAAAGGGGTTTTCTTAACCGGGGTATCGAGCCTACAACTGGATACAGCGGAAAAGGGCTCAACAAAGGTATACGACCTAAACACAACGAGACACGCTCGGGCAAGACTCAGAGCAAAGGTTGAGGTAAACAAAACAAAAGACACGACATACAGACACGTTAACGAAGACGGGGGACCTCAGATCACGAGGAGCCAGTTTCTCCGGGTATTGTTTCCCACCCTTTTCTCATTTGTGATTCTCACATCACTCTGGCACTCAAGCTCGATTTTTCTCTCAAAACCCTCTGGCTCGCTTTTTCTCTCAACTTACACCTCTCCATTCTTTATTCTCTCATTTTTCATCCCTCCCAGGGTGATTAATGAATGAATAGGAAGTTGTGGGTTCATGCCCGATGCCGTTAGCTCACAGTTATTTCTTCCGGTGGGTAGAGTGCCCTCCTGGCAAGCACGTTGACATCGGGGGAAAGACAGAACGCCTGACTCAACTGTGCCCCTAGTTCATCATTTTGACCATTTTTTGTTTTGGTTTTCAACTAAAACAGTTTCGATCAAGATGAGAGTCGGATTAACGTACATGTTCGATTTTTGATTTGAAAGCCACGCAAGTCAGGCTGCAAGCGCTGAAAATTTTCCTTTTTGGGTCCAAGAAAATGGTCCAGTTTTGGAAAATGGAACAATTTTCGAGAAAATAGTCAACCTCAGTAAAAATTTTCAAAAACTATTTTTGCAAACGGCTGATGCTCAACGAGCGTAGAACTTACTCTTTGAGATGCGCAACCTCAGATCGGAGGCAATGGAAAATTTCCCCTGGCTTGAAGAACGCCGCACGGCAACGGAAAGTTGCCCCTGGTTTGAATGGCGGCTCACGACGACTCGTGGCAACGGAAAGTTGCCCGTTGTTTGGATGGTGCCGCAGCAGTCCGCAAACAGTCTTCATTGGTAATGGTCGAACTCTTGGACACAGAGATGACGAAGACGGTCATAATAGATATATGGACACAATCCCCTTGGAAGGTGTTGGCGACTAGACTTTGGGATGAAGTCGAAACCATTGTACGGACTGAGACGCTATGAAAGCGTTGGGGGCTGGACTTCACAATGAAGTTGCCTACGTATCCCAAACATGGGAATCAAGCCTTACGTAGTTCCGGTTAAGGTACACTCGGGTATTTTAACCTTCACTTTTCAGACTCTAACTTTTGCCAAGGTGCCCAATGCAGGTTTTCGACCTTGCGAGCTTCTTTTCATTTTCTTCTTTTTCATTTCTTTTTCTTTTCTTTTTCGCATTTTTTTCTTTTCTTTTCTTTTCTTTTTTGTATTTTTTTTCTTTTTGTATCTTTTTTTCTTGTATTTTTCTCTTGCTCTAACTTTTGCCTGGGTCGCCCTTCCGGGTTTTCGGCCCAGCGAGCCTCTCAAAGGGTAAAAGTGTAGCAAGTCCCTGCCAAATGGAAGTTGAAGCCTCTCTGTATCTAGGAGAACGGCTGTTGCAATGATTTGTAGGAGAATCCATCATGGTTGCTCCACGAGCTTCTTCTGGTGAGATCTAATCTTTTTGATTCGGCTTTGGCGCCTCTTGTTCGAGGGCTGCTTCAAAACTGGCCACACGGGCCTCCTTTGATAGTTGACCATTGAACTTTCTGAACGGGTTCAAGGTTCGAAACGAACGGGTTGAATCTTGAGACTAAGAGCGATCCTAGGCTGCACAATCTCAAGAGCGATTCCACACAGGTCTTCATAGCGCCGCGCAAAACATTCGTTTTTGAAAGTTTTTAAGAAAGCGACAAATTGCTCACGCTGAAGATAGTGTGGAACCAATCTGGATCAAGCCAGGGTCCTTCTCAGTACTCACGCTAACAAGCATGGTTTCATTCATTAAGGGCTTAGCATGCCTCTCTTTCTCTCAATTGATCAAAGTTTTGCAAAACCCGAGGAATTTCTTCCTCTTCGTTTTTTATCACCGCAATGTTCAAAAGGGTTTTTTGAAAAACTTAGGCTAATGCAATGAGTTTGGCGCGCAGGAGAGCAGGCGAGATGTACTCTCAGCCCATTCAAGTCCTCTGGCACAACTAACTTACACTGGAAGCAAGCATGAAAATAAGATAGCCACAGCTGTTTCATTTAGATTTGTTGGTATAACTGGCCCCTCGGCAGAAATAGACTCAAAAAACAAAAATGGGTAATTACAAGACAAAACGGTGTTCGAGGCAACAACCCCGGAATCACTTGGTATTCTATACAAAGGGGACCGACTCAATACAACAAGACAGACCCTTAAGCAAAAGGACTGACTCAAGACAAAGAGACAGACTCAAAACAAAAGACTGACTCGATACCCACGCTAGAATTTACAAAACTCGGGTTCACCGATGCTCAAAAATGCGTGCCAGACGCCACATCCAAAATGTACCGAATGCCGCCCGCAGGTGGTTCACTTTCTGATTACATACTTGCAGCATCTATGTCCTCAAAATCCAATAACTGGGTAGTAACGGACTTAGCTGAGGTGGGTGGGAGGATAACCTCGTTGTCGTTCAAATCTTGCACCTCATGACGAAGGCGGAAACAATTGTCGGTAGCATGACCTGTCTGCTGGTGGTACGAGCAATACTGAGCAGCATCATGCGTGGCAGGGAGATTCTTCGGGAGAGGCAGAGGCTCCAAGGGTTTAAGGTGTCCCTTCTCGGCAAGGATCTAAAGTGCCTTAGAGAGAGGCATGTAAAGAGCATGAAAGACCCTGCGCCCTCGGGGCAGGTATTTTGAAGTCTGAGCGTTCTTACTGGACGCACAAGCGAAAGGGTCGGCAGGCGCCACCTTGGCTTTTTGATCTTTCCCGGGTGCAGGGCTGGGAATAGGAGGAACTGTTCCGGCATGACGGGGCCTATCCCGATTTTCTGACTCACTTGAACTCCCCTCAGGTGAAGTGGGGAAAGCATCCTCCACAGTTTTTGCCACAACTGCGGATATCTGTTGCTTATTCATCCCCCCGGCTTTCAAAGCCTCGACTGCCCGCAGTAGTTGTTCAATGGGATCGGCATCTGCCTTCATTTTGTCTTTTCCCCTGGCCTCGGCCTGATCGAGGGTTTGGGTTGATGTTGGTATGTCATTACCATAGTTGGAGGCCATCTCCGGTTGGCTAAGTTCAATCACAATTCGCCGCAACAGCGGGGGCTCCTGGGGTACAAAACTCCCGGCATATGGTGCCACTGGCGGTGAAGTTGACATTCCGTAGGCGAGATCCGCCACAGACCTCTGGAGATCACCTATCATCCCCATTAGTTCAAATGTAGTAGGCTCGCGAGCTTGATATAGTTGGGGGGTCCAGACCGGGTGCGCAACAGGCGACCTGGGTGGATGTGACATATCAATGTTGGCCTCACTTTGCAGAGTGATCCCTTGATCTAATGCAGCTGTCATAACCACGATCTCTTCTGAATTATGCGTTGTCATAAGTCCTGCCTCAACAAGGGGGAATACTGGCTATTCTGTATCAACTCTCTGAACTCTCTGAACTAAAAGGGAAAACAAGCAGCATTTCAGCCCAAACGGATCAAATACAGGTGTAGCCGAACAACTGCACTCTATTACTGATCACTGGTCCCTAGAATCACTGTCCCCAAAACTGAACCTGATACCCGCAGGTAACTGATTCTCAACAACACTGATACTGGTACCCTTGGGCCCGATACTCAATCTTGCAAACTGATATGTACGTTCCTGTAGAGATACACTCGAAAAGCACATAGCAAGTAAAGAGAGCCAAAACACCCCTATGTTGGGGTAGGGTTTCCCTGTCCTAGTTTGTTCGGAGCTAGGGTTTCACTATACACGCAGTGTTTTCAAACAACCTAATATCGGGTAAGCAACCTGTCCTAGCTTGGAATGGTCACTATGGATCCGAATATGCACTAGGTCGAATGGTCAAAAAGGGTGCCCCGGTAAAACCGGGGTTTGTGTTCCCATACAGTCAGAGCCCATAACCGGTTAGCCTTATGGTCATGCCTTGACAAGACAAACCTCTGGCAAATCGTTCAGGAATGGCAGATGACAAACACGATGTCCTAGGCGCACCAATGCACATGCAATGCAAACAGACACACAACTGAAATCAAAACAGGATATCACGAGTTCGAGTCAAACTCTCTAAATCCCCAGCAGAGTCACCAGAAACTATAGCACGCGCCCGCGAGGGGGGCCCTCGCTACAGTTCGGACTCGATTTTGTGTCACGGTTCTTAATCTGAACCAAAGAGTCCAAATCTGGCAAATCGTTTTGAGAAACAGATTTTTTTTTGAAAAGAATTGCCAAACATGGACTGCTTTGCCAGATACAGAGTCGCCACCTAAATATTTTAAAATGGGAGAATTTAGGAAACCCTAACTCGGTGCCAAAGGCCACGCGTCCGTCATTACCAAAGTTGCCTTGGCTCGGGAGCTAGGGTACGATCGGGGAAGGTCAGCTATGAGCACCCCCTCTCGCCCGATCCGAAGATCGGCCTCTACTAACCGTGATATCCAGTTTTGAAAACGTTATGTGTTCTTATTCCATTTATTAACCTAGAATTACTATGTTATGCGCACATCACATAAGTATAGACTAGATTGCCTAATTTGGAAATAAGCATTGCATATCCGTTTGTTTTGGAAAACACTTTGGAATTTGCTACTCACAAGTAGGCTAAAATACGGATTTCAACGAGTTTTTCCAACTCAAACAATCTGACCTTCACCCACAGGCATTCAAACAGTTTATCACATAAACATCTAGCCACATGGTAAGCTTACTGTCATGATAGCATTCACACGCATGCGATATGCTAAAGCAGGAAAATACTTACATCGTACTCTGTGCCAAAACAAAGAACTCGTTAGCAATTAATGCATGATCCAAGTCCATATTTAAATGACTAATGCAACACATACAGGATGCAATTAGAGTAGGCTCGGCTAACCTAGACATGGCATGTGAAATGCAATCAATTGATGCACGTATTAAATTTGGAATTGAAGTACAAATGCAGTTAGCATGATGTACCGAGCCCGGTGCATGCAAGACAAATGTATGGATGCACGCATGCATAGCATAAGGTATGCTGATTTAAACATGACCTATTACTAACCATCAAAGCAGGTAAGTAAAAGGGAAGAAAAAAGTGGGGATTGGAAGATATGCACACACACGCACCCACACTTATTACAGATTCGCCCTCGCCCGGAGGGACCAAAAGAATAATACAAATTGAATAAGGAATTAACTATCCTAGCTGATTAATTATTACAAATTGCCTAATTAGTTAACAAATTAACTAAGCTAGGAAAAATAGTAAACCGCCTCGTGAAAAGAGCTCAATGTGATGCATGCTCGGGTCTTGCTCGGAAGTGCACCGCCATGCGCAAGCTGCCTCTGTTTTCCCTGCTCTGCTCCTCTGGAGACTTCAACAGTCTCAGGATTGCTTCCCTGGGCATTGGGGGACATCACCGGCTGAGTAGGATTGCCACCGGCAGTGGTATGTGGTCACCGGCCATTGGTGAAGCTATCGGCAAAGGGAGGATTGCCGGTCGGCACTTAGCACTGCCGGTCGGCAGAGAGTTCCTGCAGAATCTACAATTGACAGCAACAGAGGGCAAGGCAGAGCATGGCAATACAATTCAAGCCATATATGCACCAAACATGTTCCTTATCATTGGAATGAGTCAAAGGGACATGCTTCTTGGTTCTCGGACCACTAATCGCGCATTTCAATGCGTGATGGCCCAAGAGACCAAGCATGCACATTTTGACGTCAAATGGCATGCAATGCACACAATCAAATCAAAAGGCTTCTACCTCTATCATGACTTGGTCAAGAGGTAGAGCATGCGTGCCGATGCAATGCAACTCTAATCATGCGAACTAGCATGCAAGCATGAACATGGGCGATACACAAACATGCAACAACATGTTAAGTGGCTAGAGGAGAGAATACATGCCAAATGTATTACAACCTAAGCATACAACAACATATCATGCAACTCAAGCACTTTAACAAAATGCAATTATGCATGGCATGCAATCATCAGGTGAAATGGAGCGGATATGTGATGGTATGCAAGGCATGCATGCAATGACATAAGAGGATGGTCTTATACTAATTTGGACAGCCCCATGCTAGGCCCAAAACAGTGGCCAAAACCAAGGAAATGAGGCCCAAAACACATGCACACATGTATGCAAATATGGTCCAATTCCTAAGGCCCGCCAAAGAAGCATTGGACTACACTTAGTGCAACCACACATGGCATGAACTAAATGACTAAAAACATAAATTTAGCATGTTAAGACAAGGCCTAAAGATCACTTAGATGGCATCCAAATGACCTAAATTCAAAGGCATGAACAAATGCCAAAACATGGAGCATGCTACACAAGCTTCCAAAGCTTCAAAGAGGCATCCAAGGCAAACATACAAGCATGATAAAGGGACTGAAATAACATGGCAAATGGTCCCAAATCACTAAGTTAAGACAAGGACGCATGCTACACATTCACACACTTAAGGCCAACAAGCCAAAAATGCAAGGGGGCTATACAATGCATGCCATGGCCGACCCAAACAACTATGGACAGACCTCAAGCATGGCAAAATAAGCACAAAAGTTTCACAAAGCTAGACCTAAAACATGCTAGAATAGTGGTTTACAACCTAAGGCATGTTAAGGCCTAAACATGGCATTACAAGGTAGGTATGCTAAGCATGCATGGCATACCAAAACCAACAATAAACAGAGGCATATTATGATATAATAAGCACAAAAAACAGCCAAGGCATGGTCAACATGAAGCTTAGCTAGATGCTCCCTCAAGAGG
>NW_021024701.1:0-47911 GCF_004153795.1 Camellia sinensis
CCGAAAATTATTTAAATTAAAAAATATACAAAAATATGAAAATTGTATTTGAATTTCAATTTTTTTTTGTATTTTTTGGTATTAGTATATTTTAAATATTTTTCATAAATATTTATACTTTTAGTATATTAATATAGGTGTGTTAAAAATTTTAAAAAATTGTTTGAAAAACATTAAAAAAATCATTGAAATATAAAATACGGAAAATAAAAGGGTAAATTTTCTAAAAAAGTTTTATGAAAATCAGAACCAAACAAAGCTGTATATTTTTCAAAATTATTAAGGGTTGAACTAAGGTAATGGTGTTGCCTAAGACCAAATGTGGTGGAAATAGAGTCACAGAGATATGAGTATACACCAAATGTGAATCACCCAAGTTGCCCGTCTTGGCGCATCACAAAATCGTCCTTGGCGCACTCCCTTAAGGCCGCCACGACTTACCATACACGAAAATTAGCGGAATTTAGTATGACCATTTCCTGACACAAAACATGCTATATGACCACGACTTGATAACACGAATTATTAAACAGGTTAGTATATTAAAATCTGTATAAACGAAATTGACATGAATAACTTGTATTAATAAAATTAGTTACACATTTTATATTATTTCTTTAAAGAGTTAACTATGATATTTTTTAATCTCTTATGTAATTACATTCAATTTATTTAAAAGTATGAAAATACGATTTTAATATTTAATATAAGTTTTGTTTTTGCTTTTAATTAAACTTAATGTATTTGGTATATATATATATCTAATAAAAAAATATAATTTGTAAATTAAGAAAATAAAATTAAGTTGAAGATCAATATTTTTATAATAATTCATTTATAGTAATTAGTTCATTAAATTTAACTTATGCAGAAATTTTCAATATTCTTTCATAACATTTGCAGATTTTTATTAATTACGAAATTGTTTGACATGTATTTTAATATAACACAAACTAGAAAGGGACTGAAAATAAACAAGACACATAATCTGAAAAAATTTGGGTAAATTTTCTCTACAAATAAGTCATATAATAATCTCAAACCAACAAATTTTCCAAAAAAAATTCCCAAAACTTGTAACCAAATCAAGGTTTTTCCAAACAAATCTCTCTCTCACACAAATCAAATTCAACACTTTTCAAAACTCTATCTTCCAAAATAATTCAAAGTACATCTTTTAAAAAAAACCAAACCAACATGTTTTCGTTACTTTTTACTCTAAAACACATCTCTCAAACACAAACCAAACTACCCCTAATATTCGAGAGAAATGAGAAAATCTTGAGGAGAGAGAGAGGGAAAAGGTATACTCAAGGGCCATGAGGGCCGTGGTCATCATCGATGAAGCTGCATATGGAAATGTGGCAGGGGAAATTGCAAATGATTTTTTTTTTGAATATTTTTATTTTTTGAATAGTAATAGCATAATTTACTGTGCTAATGTGCGGGTTGAATAAATAATCAAAAATTAATTTTTAAAATTAAATTGATAATCTAAAATAAATTAATCTACAATTATATCTATATATAATGATTTAGAATCAATTAAATTTATTCATTTGATTCACTTACATATAAGAGAATTTTTTTTTTGCTCTATTCATTAAATTGTATTCCTATAGTCAAGTATACGAATATATATGTCGAAATTTATGGTAGAAATAAATAAATAATCATCAAAATATTTATTTATGATAAATATATATATTACTATCAACGTAAATTTAATATTAAGGAATATGGTAAATTACATTTGTCAATATTAATCTAATTTTTTGGGTTAAACTACCATAGTCCTCAATAGGTAGTATAACTAAATCCCAATAAGTCCTATTTAAGAAAATAAGTCTAGTGGATAAAAATATCGTTCGCGTTAAAATAAAATTTTTTTGGTGAACGATTTTTACACATGTCGGGCTAAAAATTGATCAATGTGACTTTTTTTGTATGTTTATTATTAATTGTCCGCTAAAACTTACAATTCGGTAGAACTTTTTTCGACGAGAGATGTCTTTAAATTTTGTCGCTAAGTATGTGAATTAATTACACCTTTTTTTGGGTGACGATTTTTTTAAACTACTGCCGCCTAAAACTATAACAATTAAGGGAACCATTTTTTTGAGTACAAAATTCTATTTTGTCGCTAAAAATTCATTAGTGCATTTAATATATGTTTAATAGGAACATATCTATGTCAGATTATCATAGGAAGCCCTAATTGGATAATAAGTTCAATTTACCTTGGGATCTACAGCGTAAGTCCCAAATTTTTTCCCATGTTTTGTGAAATCTAAAATTATAATTTGGCTCTTACGTTATAAAATTTACGATAAAAAATGAATTAGAGATTCATTGTGATATTAAATTTGGCTTATATACATTTAGATTTACGCCAAACTTGTCCTTTTACCTAATCATAAAAATTGTCTTGTTCTGTTTCCAACATTATCATAATTATTTTGACCTATCTATTTATTTAAATCTTATATAATAAGAAACTTTGTAAATATTTTTTATAATAAAAATAAGAAATATGGACTTATTTTATGCATACTTTATTAAAAAGTTGAACTATGGGTTTAAAAAAAATTATATATTTAGTTTAAAACAATATAACTGAATAGTTATATATATTTATGTAGAAAAATTATTTAAGATAAAACTACCATAAATTGTAGGTCATATTCTAGTCCTAATAAATTTAAATTTTATATTTAAATATATCATAGTTTATCAGTTCGTGACTGGTATGAGCTAATTTGGGGTTCTAAAATAGATTAAACACTAAAAACTTAGCCGGGAAAATATAGTTCAAGCCGATTTTTTTTGCCAATAATTTTGATTAAGCCTAGTCCTTAGAGAATCGTCTAGTTCGATGTAAATCTATGAGTTAGCAAATCTACCTATTTATTAATTTTTATTAGTATATATATATATACATATTTTAAAAAAAAATATAACAAAAGTAGGAAATATGTACATATTTGTTTAGTATATTTATTAACAATTTCAAAATAATTCAGAAATTATGTACTTATTCTTGAAAAGGATAAATTATATTGGTATAATCCTATATTTTAACTCTTGTGTTATTTTTGTCCTTGCAATTTTAATTTGCTCAATTTTGATCTTAAATTTATTTAATTTTGTCTCAATTTGGTCCAATATTTATAATTACTATTTTTTTTTTTGAAAATGCACACATGATAGCATTTGTTATACTTTTATAGACAAAATTTATAAACTTGTTCAACTCAATAAGTTAATTCTCAACCAACATAACTATTTTCTTTCAAAAATCTTAACTGCATTATCAATTGGACCAAATTAATACAAAATCTAAAAATTAGGGATAAAAATCAAACTAATTGAAATTATAGAACCAAATAGACACAAGAGACAAAATGCGGGACTATCAATACAATTTACCCTTCTTAAAATATGTTCTAATCGATTGTATCAAATATTTTAGATATATTTATATCTAAAAAAAACTATATTAAGACTAGATTGAGATTAAAACCTGAATAAAAATTAATGGCTTAATTAAAATAATTTAATAATTATAAAATTGAAATTTGATCAATTTTTCATTTTAAATTTTTTCATAGAATTATGTTGTTTGATAATTTTAATTTATAATTCCAATTTTTCCTTGTACTTTTTTAAAAATATTTTAAAATTATATATAATTATAATTTCTTTTGAAATTTCCTTTTCAATCTCAAATTAGTTATAACTTGAATTTGGTTAAAATTTATTTTTTGAACTTCTCATCTACAAAACTAACAATAAACATAAAATTAATTTTTGAACATTGTTAAAAGGTAAATAAAAAAAAATATTAATCAGTAATAATAAATAACAAAACATATTTTTATTTATCACGTGACGTCTCACCACTGGCATTGATAATAAACATTAATAATAAATTCATTACGATGATACAACAATAATATATCAAATGATAAGTAACATGTGATCACAATAATTTTTGATAGTATCACAAAGTACCCAAAATTTATATAAAAATATATGATCCATATTCATTTTTATATAGTAAAATTCACACTTAATCTCAACCACACCTTAGTTTTCTAAATCAATTTCATCACCAAAACTATCTACTATTATTTTAATATTCGCCTTTCAAAATCTACTCAAACAATGCTCTGGCCGAGTTCATCATCACCCTCGTTGTTGCCATGCTCATCACCTACCACTACCATTATACAACTCCGATCTACTTTTTTTTATCTTTGTTAAAATATAAAAAGACAAGTGTTGTAGAAAGAAAAAGGTACCGTTAAAGTTTTAAAGAGTTAAAAATAAAAATAAAAAAAATACGTGATTTTAGGTTTCTTATTCCATACATGAGTGTTAATTTTTTATTTTTTATAAATTCATAATTATGGAATAGTGTTCATTATTTAAAATTTTATTTATGATTGGCAAGTCAATAAATATTTTAATTTTTTACAAAGAAAAAAATTGAAAATTTGTTAAGAATTTAAAAAAATGGCAAAATCATAAAGAACAATATAAGACGCATTATTTAAAATAAAATTAAAAAACTCATAACTATATTATCAATTCACTAATATCAAAAGAATAATAACAACAATATAAAAAATACACAAAATCCACCCAAAAAAAAAAAAAAAACTACAAATCAACTCTTCAAAACAAAGATAGTTAACAGATATATATTTATTATCAATTTAGTTCGAAAAAAAAAAGTCAATATAGAGAAAAAAAAATACTCACACGAAAAATATAAATTTACAAATAAAAAAAAAATCACAAACAAACAAACTTGAAATAAGTTTGGACTATTGGCAAAGAGATAGAATAACCATTACATCATTACATTTAGGGAGGAGTTGGTCGGGCTGGAAAAAGATCAAATATTAAGTATTTTAAAAAAAGAATTGTATTGAATTTTAAATTGATTGGGTTTTTAAAATTTTAGATTTATATTATTTCGAAAAGGTGAGAGCGGATAAAGGTGGCTTACCATATTATTTTTGAATTTTGAAATTTGAAATTCACAAAATCATACAATAATATGTGTCTTTACTTTTTTTCTTTTTTAATTTGAATTGTTTTGATCAACATTATTTTGGAAAGAGTAAAGAGTGATGGTGACTTATCATATTGTTTTGAATTTTAAAATTCAAAATTGTAGATAATTAGAACTTTTTTGTTTTTTGATTTTTGACTTAAGGAACTAACCAATAGATATTTTTTTTTTAAATTAACAAATTAACAAAATTAGTTTGGGAGTTTGAAACTTCCACAATCATTGTTCTTAAAAAGACTTTTTTTTTCCTTATATATATGGATATGGGTACTCGGTCTATAAATTCAATTTTGAATTTTTTTTACTCAAAGATTTACACTTCAAAATACTTTATCTATAAGGACAAGTTTCTAAGAAATTCTATTTCCACACACCTAATTACCTCTATGCACATAATTAATGAAATATTATTTTGATGGCAATTATACCCTAAACTAAAATGGCTATAACGGACATCTATTAGCACCCATAATATTATATGAAAATATTCGTTGTAAATATCTCTTTTTTTAAAAAAAAATCTCAATATACACCTTTTAAGTAAAAAATATTAAACCCTAATGTAATGCCCTCAAATTAAATACATAAACCAATCATCCATGATACCCATAGACATAAGAGAAATAAACATATATTCATTTATCAGAGTATTCATTACCAAAAATTATTACATGTTGACAACAAAAGTAAATGCCCTGCGGGCTTACAACTTTCCCAGTCAACACTTGGTCTCAACAAAAGAGAGTTCTAACTCTTAACACATTAAGCCCTTGGCTTGAATTACATGTAATACAAAATATAACTACAAAAAATAAGCCTTCAACTTTTAAACCTCCCAAGCTACATCCTTGGAGGCGGCATATCACTTGTACCTGAAAATGATGTCCCATATAGGGTGAGCCAAAGCCTAGTAGAGATACGCTAAACATAATATGAGAAATAACTAAAACATTAGCATCTGATAAATGTTCAACACATATACATCGATTAACATCATTTCTATAACCCAACAACATCGATATTCATCTTTCAATACAGTTTCATTTCTATTTCCAATTCACTTTATTAGCATGGCTAATTTATCCGGGTAATACAAATGAGACTACAACTCATAAAGACAACACTTCAATTCATCGACTATTCAAAATGAGACTACAACTCATATTATCAACAATTTAAAATGAGACTACAACTCATATTATCCATACTTCGATCATCAACGTTATTCAAACGTATATAAGATTTCGGGACTTTCACCCGGGAGACTCCGGCCAACTTAATTATCAATGGAGTCCATCACCTATCTCCTCCCAAACAGTGGAGTACATCCCATATCTCCTCCCACACAATGAAGTACATCCCCTTTCTCCTCCCGAACAAATATATATATGCAATGTATTTACACACTTCATCATATACAATGATCAATCAATGCACATATTCAATGTGTTATTCCAACTATCATATTCAATGACACATTCCAATTGATTAGTTTCAATTTACCTGATCATCATACAGTTCTATAACAATCAAGACTATCCTCCACCAATAGCCCAAAGCAGTTATTTCTAAACAGATAAGTAAATTTATCAAACAGATAAATTATCAACATTTCCATAGGTGAGTGGTTAATCAATCCAACTACACCATTCAATCTCATCATTTTCCAATTTCATGATTTTCAATTCAATTTCATATTTTCACATTTGCCCAATATAGCGATCCTGGTTTTCCCTCCATTGGATATTGTATTCCGGACTCGGTTCCGTGGATGTATGTTGTTGTATATGTTGCATTCCCGTTCTTTAATTCTTTATATTTTAGTTTTAAGATGTGTTGGGCAGGTTTGTTACAGGTTGGTAGTGAGTTTAAATCAATAGTTGATGCCCATAATTTTGTTTCTTCGCTGAGCGAGGCTTTTGTCGCTCGAGTGAGCTCTATGTTTTAGTTTCTTCGCTCGAGCCAGGGTTCCTTCGCTCGAGCGAGCTTTGAGTGGTGTGTCTGTTGGCTCGAGCGAGAATTCTTGCGCTTGAGCGTGCGTCTCGAGCATACGTCTGCGTCTAGTTTGGACTTGAAGGTTGTGTTTCTTGGCTCGAGCGAGTTTTCCTTCGCTCGAGCGAGCGAGCTATATGTTTTGGATTTCTTCGCTCGAGCGAGAACTCCTGCGCTCGAGCGTGCTTCTGGGTTGCAGACCTGAAGCTTCGTGTTGTTCGATTGAGCGAGGCTTTATGCGCTCGAGCGAGGTTTCTTTGTGTCTTGTCGCACGAGCGACCACTCCTTCGCTCGAGCGAGGTTCGAATATATCAGTTCGCAGCAGCAGCTTCTTCTTCACTTTTTCATCATCTTCTTTACTCAAACCCTAGCCCCGGCTGCTTCTCTCTCTAAACCATCACTTCTCTCTACAAGAACTCTTGATCTAGCGTTCTCCTATCCTTTTTCCTTGTATAAAAGCTAGAGCTTGGTGTGAGCTACGTTTTGATCCGAAAATTAGTGGATTTGGAGCATCTTGGGTTTTCTTTATCAACTCCTTTGAGTCTCTTCACTTGAGGTAGGGATAACCTACTCCTCTCTATGAGTTTTGACATAAATGTTGGGTATTTTGGATAGATGGTGTTGTTTGGAAATTTTGAGAAAGTTAGGGTTTGTTTCAAAGTTATAAAAAAGGGGTTTTCAATTGTTAAACTCCATGTGTATGTGAGACCTTGGAAGAATGAAATTATTGTTGTTAAATTGATGAAATTGAGCCTTAGGGTTGATATTTGAAAAAGGGGGAAAATGCCCTAATTATGTTGAATAATTAATTTAGGAAAATATGAAATTGAGTTAGAATTCATGAAATTGGGAAATTATGGGATTGAATGGTGTAGTTGGACAAATAAATCACTCACCTATGAAAATGTTGAGATTTTATCTGTTTGATAAATTTATTATCTGTTTAGAGATAACTGCTTTGGGCTATCGGTGGAGGATAGTCTTGATTGTTGTAGACACTGTATGTTGATTAAGGAAAACTGAAACTAATCAAATGCGTTATGTCATTGAATATGACGGTTGAATTGTCACATTGAATATGTGCCTAGATTGATCATCGTATATGATAGAGTTTTTAAATACATTGCATATGTATCTTGTTTGGGAGGAGATAGGGGATGTACTCTCAAACCTGTTTGGGAGAAGATAGGGGATGGACTCCATTGATAACTAAGTTGGCCGGAGTGTCTAGGGTGAAAGTCCCAAAATCTTAATTACGTTTGCATAACGTAGATAATTGAAGTATTGATAATATGAGTTGTAGTCTCATTTGAGTGGATTATGATTGAAATATTGATAGTATGAGTTGTAGTCTCATCCTGAACTGTTCGGATAAATAAGAACCATGTCTATGATTTGAATTGGATAATGAACCGGAAATGTGGTTGTGAATATAAATTGGTTATGGAAGAGATATAGGTTGGGTTATATGAGTTGAACATTTATCAAATGCTAATATTTTAGTTAGTACTCATATTTGGTTTAGTGTATCTCTATTGGGCTTTGGCTCACCCTATATGGGACATCATTTTCAGGTACAGGTGATATGCCACCTCCAAGGATATAGCTTGGGAGGCTTAGAGGCTGGAAGATCTTTTTGTTGTTATCTTTCTGTATTACATGTAAATCAAGCAAAGGGCTTATTTTGTATAAAGAGTTAGAACTCTTCTTTTGTTGAACCCAAGTGTTGACTTGGAAAGTTGTAAGCCAGTAGGGCATTTACTTTTGTTGTCAACATGTAATACTTTTGTACATAATACTTTGATATATGGAAATATGCTTTTATCCTCTTATGTCTATGGATATCATGAATGTTGGATTTATATGTATTATTTTGAGGGCGTTACACCCAAATTAATTATACAAATTAATCAATCACATTTAATTAGGGCATTTTCCCCATTTTCTCAACTTTAGCCCTAAGGCTCAATTTCCTCAATTTTACACCAATAATCCCATTTTCCAAGGTCTCGCATATACATGGATTTCAACAATTGAAAACCCCCTTTATATATATCAAATCAAACCCTAACTTTCCAAAATTTCCATAACTTCACCATTTAATCAAAATGACTAAAATTTATGTTAAAACTCATTAAGATGAGTAGTTTATCGCTACCTCAAAGTTAGGAGCTCAAAGGAGAAAGAGAGGAAATTTGAAGATGCTCCAAACACAAGCTTTTTAGGATCAAAGTGAAGCCCACACCAAGCTCTACCTTTCTTACAAAGAGACTAGGGTAGAAGACCACTAGAACTAGGTGTATTTGTAGAGAGAAGGTGTATGCAGAGAGAGAAATAGCCGATCTAGGGTTTTGGAGGAAGAAGGAAATAAAAAATTGTAGATTTCACCTCTGCTGCGAACTGATATACATGAGGCTCGCTCGAGCGAAGAAGTGATCGCTCGAGCAACCAGACACAAAAGAACCTCGCTCGAGCGCAAGAAGCGTCGCTCGAGCGATCAATACGAAGCTTCAGGTCAGCAACCCAAAAGCACGCTCGAAAGTAGAAGTCCTCACTCGAGCGAAGAAATGCAAAACATAGAGCTCGCTCGCTCGAGCGAAGGAAAGCCCACTCGAGCGAAGGAACACAACCGTCAGGCGCACGCTCGAGCGCAAGAGTTCTCACTCGAGCCAAGAGACACACCACCTAAAGCTCGCTCGAGCAAAGGAACCTTAGCTCGAGCGAAGGAACTAAAACACAAAGCTCGGTCGAGCAAAGGAACCCTGGCTCGAGCGAAAGAACTAAAACACAAAGCTCGCTCGAGCGACAAAAGCCTCGCTTGAGCGAAGAAACCAAAATCTGGACAGCAACCATTTGTTTCAAAACACACCCAACCTGTTCCAAACTTACTCAACACATCCCAAAACTCAAATACAAGGAATTTAAGGACGGAAACCAGATATACACCACAACAACCAACCATGGAACCCGAGTTCAGAATACAATACATGAAGGGGAAAACCGGGATCGCTATACCTAATTTTTTCATTGTTGTCACTTTGTTTGCTACACACTCTATATTTCTCTATTGTTTGCAAAACAATACCCTCATAACAACTCTCATATTACTTTAATCTCTAGATTTATACTCTATTAGTTTAGTTTTTTTGTGCAAAACTTTTTTTTTTTTTTCCTTTCACGGTTTTCAGTCGAACAACTAGTGCCGAATTATTTCATTATATTTGGACATCAACTGCTGAATTATTTCATTATATTTGGACATTAATTGCCGAAATTTTTTTTTTTATATTTTTTTGGAATAAATTTGTCGAACTAATCACTTTTATTCGGAAGTTAAGTTTCGAATTAAATGTATAATTTTGGAAAACCAGTGTCAAAATCTCCAAATCAAAAAAACATAACCAAAAAAAAAAATTACATTTAAAAAAAACGAGGGTTTTATGGCAATGGAGTGCACAGAGATCTGGAAATGGTAAATATAATAACAAAATGATAAATGTAATAACGAAATGGAGAGATGTCTCATCTTCAACAATATTTTGGAAGGTTTTCAATGGTGTTTTTCATAGAGATTCAATAGTCTTTAATGGAGGACTTTGTCTTCACTTCACTTCATCTCATACTGTGGTCTTGAGTGGTCTTCACGTGGGTCTGCAATGGGTCAATAAGTCTGGAAGTAGGGTCACTTAACATGTGGAAATGAGGGTTGAGTGGTGTGTGTACAATGATTATGAGTGAAGGGTATAATTGTAACTTTTAGTGTATAGATTGAAAAAATTAATTAATAATAAAATTAATAAGTGTGTATACTGATAGAAGATGTATACTGAGATAATTAAGTGCGTGGAAATAGAATTTCCCAAGTTCCTATAAAACGATCAAACTACTCATATATATATATATATATTTTTCGCCAACCAAACCCTAATCAAAAGCCTCTCTCTCTCTCTCTCTCTCTCTCTCTCTGTAGCTTTTCTTCTATTCCTTTCTCATTGCCGCTCCATCATCGTCTCCATCACTCACCAACATGCTTCAGCCTCGACATCTTCATCCCCAAGTCGGTGAGTGTAAGATGATCGTTCTCTGTCCTCATTATCATGAACTGCGATAAGATTTCAAGCTTTGAAGCTCGACCTGAGTGAACTGGTTTTAGAGCCATAGATTTGGTTTTGGAGTCATTGTTTTGCTCCAAATCTAGGATTTGCATCCAGAAGATAGGTTGTAGAGGACTATTTGAGCTACAGAGAGCGTGTTTGATGAAATGCGTAACAAAAAAATAGAGCCCGATGTCATGAGTTACTCAATTTTTTTTTTAGTTGTTGTTGATTATTATTATTGTTCTTGTTATGGTATATTTGGATCTATGGAGAAGGCCATCTATCTCAGATCCGTATTTTTTTTTAGCTGATTTTGTTGTTTTTGTTTTTGTTTTTGAAACAAATTGCAACATATAAGGGGAGAGAGAGAACATATAGGGAAATTTTTTCCAAACAAATAGGGTTTATAGATAGGGTTTGGTTTGGATATCTATTTCAATAGACAGGATTTGGTTTGTCTTGATAGTTCAACAGATAGAATAAATAAATAAATAAAAAGAACAGATACAATTAATTCATGAAAAAAATTAAACAAATAATAAAATTTGGACAATTATTTGAACAGATAAGAGGAAAAAATTGAACAGATAGCCTCAAATTTAAACAGATAAAAAAATATTTAAATAGATAGTTAAAAAAATTCAACAGATAGTCAAAAAATTTAACAAATAGTCAAAAAATAAGTATAAAATTAAATAGATGGAATTTTGACAGATAAAATTTAAGGGAAAAGATTGAGCAGATAATAAAATTAGGATAGATAAGGAGGAAAATTAAATAGATAGTTAAAAAAAATTAAACAGATAAAAAATATTTGAATATATAGAAAATAATTTGAACAGATAGAAAGTCAACAGATAAATTAAGGGATAAAATTGAAAATAAAATGTCCTCCAAAATAATAAAAAAGATTTCTCACCAAACTATTTCATAAATGATAGATCTCTCACCAATAAAAAATATCTACTGAATATAACATTTTATACCTTCCTTAGGTCGAACTTTTTGACAATTATCACATGTAATATTTTGTAAAATTATATATATATTTTTTTGTTGATGGTTTGAATTAGGGGTGGGCATTATGATAATTTTGTAATTTTAAAAAAATATTTAATTTATAATGTTGAGTTGAGATGAAATTTTGAGGCTTGATTTTTAAATTAGGTTTGAGATAACAATAATAATAATAACAAATACATCCTCACCCTGTGTCGCCCCTCATTTATAATATATAATAATTAATTTTATAATAATTAATATTCTTCTAGAAAATAATAATAATAATAGTAAATTAGGTTAAATGGATAAATTTGGAATTTAGAATTTTTTTTCAGGATTGGGATTGAGATGGTTAGATTAGGGCTTATATCGGATCAGGTGAGCTTAGAGTGATACACATGCTCTTACTATAGTGCAAACGTTTATTCACACCTAGTTTGAAGTGAAGTGTATTAATGTCGTTAATTTAAGGAATAATTCTTTAAAAAGCAAATTATACTAATAGCTGTTAAAGTTTGAAAAAAATACGGAAAAAAGCCATTAATTTAAAAAATAATTGCTTAAAGGGTAAATTATATTCATACTTTTTTAAGATTTAAAAAAAAAATATAAGTATCACAATTTTGACATAATTATACTGACTTTCGTTTTAATAAAGTTAGAAGGATTGAAACTAATATAAATGGTATAAACGTGGGTCTGCAATGGGTCAAAAAAAATATACATTTTAGTGCAAAAAGAGATGATAAAATAATTTTCAATCTATTTGACTACCGAATTATTGAAGAAAATGGAACTAAGTATATAAATTAAAATTTTAAGGAAACCCAATGTGATCATATCAAAACTGTGTAACTTTTTGTGTTATCTCCAAATTTCAAGAAAAACTAATGTAATTTACCATATATATAAAAAGATAATTTGATTCTACAAACACGTGACTACAAAAGTATGCGTCATTCGGCTATCTTCCATCTCTTGAGCATGGATCATTCAGAGCGTTTTTTTTTTTTTTTTTTTTTTTTTTTTTTTTTTTTAAAGTGAAAGGGGAAGAGGTGCCGCTGACGGCGGCAACACTGAAAGACCCTTGCTAGGGTTAGGGTTTGAAGGATGAAGATGGTAAGGGTATTTTTGGTATGGTAGGATGTGTATTAAGTGAAAGTTGATAATTTAAATTTATTTAGTGTGTATATTGAGAAAAGAGGTAGAACGGGAGGAAGTACTGTGTGGAAATAGAATTTCCTGTAACATGCTTGCATATCATTTTCCATGCCATTGCCTCGGTTTGCGTGCCCGCGTGCACGCATTTCGAGGCACTTCATTTTCATCCATCGGTTTTTCCACGTAAAATCGTTGTGTCTCTTTGTCTTGATTGTTTGATTGGGATTGTTATATTCTGCTTAAAATTGATACATAATCACAAATCAACATCTAGGGAGTTTCTAGATTTTTCAATTGGTATCAGAGCAGGTCGTTCTATTTTGTTTAAAACAAAAATATTTTTTTTAGAACGAGATCCTGTTTGATTTGTGATAATGGATACAATTCGTGATGATGAATCCTCGGAGAGTGATCATGAAGAGCTTGCGCAAGCTTAGGAAAAATTGTATAAGGAGTCTCTTAACTTATTCAAATTGAATGACAAACTCACAAAGAAACTCAAAGCATGTGAAAGTGAGAATGTCAAACTTAAGGAGGAGATTTTTGAGGCTCGGATTAATTCCATCAAGATAACTGATGATCGACAAGCTCTTTGTGCAAAACTGTTGACTTGTGAGACAGAGAGGAATGAGTTACAGGAAACCCATGTCATGTATGAAGAAAAGATTGAATCTCTCGAGATGTCTCAAGTTTCTTTGGAAGAACTAATGATCAAGAAAGAGGAAGAGCTAAAGTGTGCTATGGCTACCATTGGTCTTTGGAACAAAGGATCAAAGACTTTGGACAATATCAGTGGGTCTTAACAAATTTGTTCTGACAAGAGTGGCATTGGCTTTGGTGATAAGAAAGATAAAAAACAAAGTGCTTCCACATCTCATGATACAAGAACTCAAGGAAAGGGAGAACAAAAAATTCAACATGAGGATGGACTTCTCAAACTTCCTAGAGTTGGTAAGGTAAAAGAAAAGAAGGTACACCCTGTTTTTATTTGTCATCATTGTGGTATGCATGGTCATATTCGCCCTTATTGTTATAAATTGCATGGGAGAGTGTCTCATAGAGATGGAAGAAATTCTAATATCTTAAGGGGTAGGAGACACTTCATTGGTCATAAGGAGGTTAAGGGTCATAATAAACCTTGCTATTTTGATTTGCTTAAGACCAAACATGAACAGAGGTTGTGTTTACCTATACCTAGGAATAGGAAGTTAAAAACCATGTCAAGACAAGTTCTCATTGAAGGGGAAGGGAACCATAACGTCAAGACACCACCCAAAAACCGCAATTCTCACAATTTTGTTCATACTAAAGCGGTTTGGGTGAGAAAACTTGACTTGTATTAATTTTTTTTTTTCTTTTTGAGTCTTTTAATGTGTGCATGTTCGTTTTTCTGTCTTGCTTTGTTTAGAAAAAGAAAATAATAATTATAATAATAATAATCCAAAAAGATTTTCTTAGTATGGTTTTGCAAGCTTAAATTTTTTTTTTTAATGGTCCTTGGTGCATATTGGAATTGATAAGAATATCCATTACATGTTAATATGTATGTGCTTTCTGTGGTCATTACTCATTTTTGGAGTGTGTGTTCTTTGATAAGTATGTCTCATTCTGTACACACTCTTAGATTAGCAAATTTTGGAGTCTTCCGCCTTAGTGATTATTTTTTTTATGGACTTCTGGCATGGTATCTTTTGTTTTTCTACAGGAATTGACCTATACTAGCATATCATGGGTGATGTTGAGTCTCTTAACCACCTTCCATCTTTTTGCATCTCCATGGCTTTCCCCTCTATTGTTTGTAGTCCAGCCATGAGGAAAAGGCTACGTCAGAGTCGCCAACCAGGCCATCCTTATTATATCCATACTTCTCTGGTTCGGTTTCCATACTCTTGAGCGTGTTAGCCGCCAATGAGTGTGCAAAAGAAAGAAAAGAAAAGATGTGCAAAAGAAAAAAAAAATGTTCAAAAGAAAGAAAAGAAAAAGATATGAAAAAAATAGAGGAAAAAATAAAGGATTCATTGATTGAGGGGGAGCCTCCACTTTTACTCACCAAATACCCCTTGATTCCTAGTGGTTTGACTTTCCATAGTTGAGCTTAGATTCTCTTGTCAGAGGTCCAGCTTTCATATCACTACTAGGATTTGAATCTTGTGTTTGTCGAACTCCAAGAGTCACACACACACTTTTGTCATGGGATTTATGCATTTCACATAATGTATCACTTTCTTTCATGAGGATTTTCTAGAAGCTGTGCACATTGTGTTTTCAAGTAATTGTGCTTCTTGGATAGTCTTGTGTGTTTTAAGGTACAAATCTGAAATTCCCTGCTTGCTCCACCATATTATTTTTTGTTGTTTTCTTCTTGTTCATTGTTTTTTAGTGAGGGGGAGTTTGGTTTATCTTTACAATAGTTTGTTAGCATGAACACTTTGATTTGTTTGGAAATGGAGATTGGCTATAGTTGTTTTGCATGTTGCTATGCACAGTTTGCTTATTATTTCCTTCCTTTGTCAATTCATGACCAAAAGGGGGAGAAAGTTGTTTTTCATGTGTCGTAGTGTGATTTCATCTATTAATGTGTCGGGTGCATGCGTCTTAGTTATCAAAATAAACTAGTCATATGTTTATTGTTTTTTTTATATATATACTCTTGTTGGACTAATAGTTGTTTTGGAGATTGTGGCACTAATAGCTGTTTTGCAGATCATGGCCGTGAGAAAGAAGTTTGTGTTTGTTGGTTGTAATGGGTTAGGGTGATTAGGATTTTATTTGTTAGGTGTGTTTTGTCACGGTATTGCCAAATGAGGAGATTGTTAGGTTTTATTCTTGGTAATCCCGTTTGACAAGGATTTCTTTAAGAAGTTGGTTTTCTTCCAAAATCAGGATTACTTTGGAGTTCTTTAAGAGGTTGGTTTTCTTCCTAAACTAGGATTGCTTTGGTTTTCTATAAATAGTTGGGTTTCTCTCAAATCTAGACTACTTCTCAATTCCTTAAGATCTTCTTGTTGGTTCTTAAGGTTTATATCTGGGGATATTTTGTTATTTTTCTTTGATGTTTTATTGAGTATTCAACTCATGGTTTAAAGAGTATATATCAAAGGTTTGTTTGTTTGTTCTAAAAGAAGAGAGAGTTGTTTTTTGGTGGATTCTGAGGAATTCGAGCCTGAAGCTTTGGTGGATTCTGGAGTGGCTCATCGTAAAGACAATTCCGAGGTGAAGACGGGTTGGAAGAGGCACATAGAAGTTGGTTCAATTAGGCGTGGATTCGCTAGGTAATTGAGAGTATACCTGTGTAATTCCTTTAAATCTTCTTAGTGGATTGTTTTGTGGCTGTTGCCCGTGATTTTTTTATCACAGTTGGAGGTGTCCAATTATGGTTTTTTCACGTAAAATCGTTGTGTTTCTTTGTCTTGATTGTTTGATTGGAATTGTTATATTCTCCTTAAAATTGATACATAATCACAAATCAACATCTAGGGGGTTTCTAGATTTTTCATATATATATACACATTTCAATATAAATGAGATAGTAACATCATCTTTCTATTCACATAATTAACAAATTATTGATAAAAATTATACTAAATGTTATGTAAATTAAATTGTTAAGTGAAATCAATATAATTATTTTAAAATTTTGAGACTTAAGGAATATTTGAGAATTGTTTTTTTTAGCAATTTATTTCCCTTTTATGAAAGGATATACAAAAAAAATAAAAAATTTAAAAATAATGAACAATTTATAGTGACTTTTTAACTTAAAACATGAGTTCCCAAACAAGTCCTCATTTTATTTCACCTAGAGGTTCGTGCAATTTACCCATGTTTGCTATAAACTCTATATTAATTCTCTTTATCTATGAATTTTTTTTTTAAATGTCTTGTTAACAAGTGTCCTTGTGACACAAAAAAGATAACAAAAAAATTAAAAAATATGAGGCACTTTTCACTAAATTAAATATCGTAACGCCCCGAAATAATTACAATGTGACCATCTCATAACAGCTGGTAAGTGGTAACATAAATGAATTGTTAAGCCTTCATTAATCAGAGTTGGATATACAAAAGATGACACATGCGATATATATTCATAAACAGTACATCCTAAACCTACAACATGTGTTACAAGATTGAGAAAAGAAACAGAAGCTAAACAGATAATCGTATGCCCCGAAGGCTTACACCTTTCCAAGTCAATGCTTGGGTACATCAAAAGTGAGTCTTAAACTTAATACATATAAAGCCCTAGACCTGTACAAAATAAAAAATATATATATATATATATAATACTGAGCCTTCAGTTGCACAATCCTCCCAAGGTAAGTCCTTGGTGGAGGTATGTCACCAGTACCTGAAAATGGTTTTCTTA
Organism: Camellia sinensis; assembly: GCF_004153795.1. Classification (NCBI taxonomy): domain Eukaryota; kingdom Viridiplantae; phylum Streptophyta; class Magnoliopsida; order Ericales; family Theaceae; genus Camellia; species Camellia sinensis. The sequence goes on from NW_021024701.1 coordinate 17,705, forward strand.
TATAGGGTGAGTCAAAGCCTAATAGAAATAATTCAACACAATATATGAATTTTAACAAAAATATAAGGGTTATGCAATACTCATGTCAAAACATTTTATCTTTCTTTCCCAAAACTAGGCTATGCTCAGTTTATATCACAAGTTCAAATTCATGTTCTTTACAGTAGAAAACAAGGGGAAAATCTCAAACCGGTACAATCTTTCACGAATATTTCACCCGTAGAAGATCGTCAACGACAACCATGTAAACGTAGTCTATACAAGTGCTACTATTGCCATTTTACGAATATTTCATTCGCGGGAATCGTCACCTATGTATACGCGCATTTTTTGGGACTTTTACCCTTGACACACAGGCCAACTTAGCTTGGTAATACACACCTCTTTCCAACTTTCACCCATTTTTCTCAAAATCACATACATTTGCAATGTATTAAATGAGCAACAATATTCAATGCATATAGAGGAGAAATTAGTTTCAATTCACCTAATCCTCATGCTATTTCTACAACAATCATAGCTATCCTTCACCGATAGCCCAAAACAAATATAAAATCTCCAATACAGATAAAATTTTCAAATTTCAAGGTGAGTGATAACACATATCAAACTCCACCATATATATCAATACCCATCCAATTTTATATTTCCAACATCAATTTCATTTATTTATACAAAATAAATATTTGAGCCATTTCGAGTAATACCCATTTTTCTTCCAAAACTCATTCCAAATATCAAAAATCAATGGTTTGATCACAACTCAACCTCATTTCCAACCCCACAACCATTTTCAATACATCCATTTGAAAACCCCTCCATTGATTCTAAACCAAAACCCTAGGTTTGTTCAAAATTCTCCGAAATCACAAGATTGTTTCATAAAAACAAATAGCTAAGTTAAAAATAAAAAAATAAAACAAAATGTAGAGAATCCCTACCTCAAAACTAGAAGACGAGACAAGCACGGATGAAACTCAGAAGAAATCGAAACCCAACTCTATTCAAATGGAAACAAAGCTCGAGGTGAGCTCTACCTTTTTAACAAAGGGAGTAAGGTGGAGAAATGAGTGGATTTTGGTGTATTTGTAGAGAGAGAGCAAGTTCTAGAGAGAGGAGCTCTAGATCTAGGGTTTTGAAATCTTTTAGAGAGAGAGAGAGATGAAAAAGTGATGTAAAAAGTGACTTTCACGAATAGATATGAGCACATTCTGCTCGAGCGCAAGAAGTGATGCTCGAGCATCTAGACACAAAAATGTTTACCACTCAAGCACAAAAAGTGATGCTCTAGCACCTAGACACAATGAAAAAGGTTGTCACCGCTCGAGCGTAGGAAGTGACGCTCGAGTGTAGAATACACACTCTTAGTAGTTTTACAAACCGAATACCATCGCTCAAGCGGGCTTGAGTGCAAGAATGGCCGCTCTAGCATAGAATACACTGTCCTTGTAGTTTTGCAGGCCTGCAAAAGTACTGAGAGCTCACAAAGGCCGCTTGAGTGCAAGAAGTGACGTTCGAGTGTAAGAGTAAAATTCTGGGCAACAAGGTTTTTGAAAACAATGTACCAACCTATTCCAAACACAACCAACACATCCCGAAAGCCAAACTTAAGGAGGGAAAAGAGGAATAAGACAAGAACAACCATACAAAACCAAGAAACCCGAATCCAGAATACAACATGAGTCAGGTCTTAAACCAAAATTTCTATAACCTCCCCCCTTGAAGAATTTTGTCCCCGAAATTACAAATCAAGCTTTACAACCATGTTTAAACCAATTACCATCATGATAGTCAATCGATTCCAAAACCATGACCCATCTACTGGTCATTTATTCGTATCAACATGATAAACAAATTCTCAATGCTGAATATACAATTTACATTTCCAAAACATATACAATGTTTATATTAAATCAACATAACAAAAGTTTCAATACATGCTCAAACATTAACAAATAGGTCTGGATACTACTCACGGACTTCTAACTCACGTTTTGAAGTTGCTTCCTCAACTCCGTGATGTCGCCACAATACCTTAACTAAGAGAATTGTCTTCTCTCGTAAGACTCGGTCTCAAGTATCCAAGACTCTTACCGGTCTCTCCTCCTACAAGCATCATCATCTACCTCTAAGTCGGTCTAATCCAATACGTACGATGGATCCGGCTCATACTTTCGAAGCATACAAATATGGAACATATCATGAACCTCGGATAGTTGTGGAGGCAAGGCCAAACGATAAGCTACCTCTCCAATCCACTCAAGGATCTGAAAAGGTCCAATAAATCTAGGGGACAACTTCCCACTCTTCCCGAACCTCATCAAACCCCACCTAGGTGATATCTTCAAGAAGACATGATCACCTACCTCAAAAGATAGAGGTCTCCTCCTACGGTCGTCCTAACTTTTCTGGCGACTCTAGGTAGTAACCAACCTTTTACGGATAAGTGCAACTTTCTCTGTCGTTTCCGGAACCATCTCAAGACCTAGCAAAGGTGCATCACCTGCCTCAGCCCAACACATAGGAGATCTACATGGTTGGCCATACAAGGTCTCAAACGGTGCCATGCCAATACTTGACTAGAAGCTATTGTTATAAGCAAACTCTGCTAAGGGCAAGTGCCTCTCACATGACCCCTTAAAATCAAGAACATAAACCCGAAGCATATCCTCAAGAATCTGAATGGTACGCTCAAACTGCCCGTCAGTCTGAGGGTGGTACTGTAGGCACCCCATTTTTGACCGTCCTCAAGACTTGGACGTCATCGTTTGAACACTCGATGATCATCCATGCTCATGTTCGTTTTGAGTTCCCGAAGGTCTCGGCTGCGAGTCTTGCCTTAGGATCTCTCAACTTGTTTGTTTTGTGCTTGGTTGTGGACCAAGGACTTGTGGTATTTGTTTCTGAGGGAAAATGGTGGCTTGTTGGCCATCCCTACAACCCATCGGCCTTGTTTTCTTGCCACCGGCCATAAGTGGTGGCCGGTTGACACTCTTTTTGGTCGATCGGCCATATTTCTTGGCCGAGACCTTTCTATCTACTTTTTTAGATATTTTTGTGCCAGCTGTGCCAGCTGGTGAGCACAATTTTCATCCTCCATACACGTGTATGAAGGGATTGAATCAAGACTCAAGCTTGTTCAACAAGCTTGAGAATTGAATTTCTATAAGAAGGGAGACCACTCTCCCTTTCCAGGGGTTCTGAAAATTGAGATACAAAAACATATATCACTCTCTCTTTATATTTTACCTCTCTCTCCATATTTACCCTAGTTTGTGCTCAAAAGTGTATTTTCTTCATACTTTTGCACTAAAGCACCTACTAGAACACCATCCTTTTGTTGCTGAGGTACTTAGGAGTTGGTGTTAGTGTTTTTGGACTGGTTTTGGTCAGAAAAGAGTGCTGGAGTTGTGTTCTTGAAGGTATTCTTCAAGGGTGAGTCAACTAGCCTTTAAATCCTTGTTTTGGTTTAAGCTTTTGGACCTATTTGCATGCTGATTTAAGCTTAACTTTCTACTATAAAAAGTTCTAATTTTTCATGCTTGTAATGTTTGTTTAAGGTCACTTTTGTGTTGGGGGTTGTCTACCCCCTCTTAGGCCTTGTTTGGTCTTGTTCATGTGCCTTCCTTCCAAGCTATTGGGACCACCTTGTTTTGGCCTTCTCACCATTGAAATCCAAAGGATTTTCAGTGGTGAAAATGGTGTTTTGAGGTCCCAAATAGGAGAGGGTCATCCCCTCTCTTTATGTCTCACATGCTTGTATTGATGGCTCATAAAAGTAACATGTTTGTTAAGCTTGTTTTGGCTCCATCTTAGCATGTATTAGACCTTATTTCAGCATGATATACCTCTGTCTAAGGTTGGTTTGATAGCCTCTTGCATGCACCATGCACTTGTAGTGCAATCCTATCTATTGCCTTAACATGCATCTTGTGTTTGGATCATCGTTCTTGCATGTTTTGGCTCAACTCAAAGAAGCTTTCCCTTATGTTTTACTATGCTTGAGCTCTGTTTGATTTTGTTTTAGTCATGCATGCATTGCTTTGCATAGTCATAGTGCATTCTAGCTTGTTAGCTTTGAGTGTCCAAGTCACTAACATGCATTGCTTAGACCATTTTCATGATTTGGCATTATTTCATATGTGATTTTAGTCCATACAATGTGGTCATGCACTCACATTTGTCACCTTTTCCATGCATTGGGAGGTTTGTGTTTTAAGCCTTGAACATGAGTCATTATGCATGTCTTATTACTTAAGCTTTTGGGATGTCATCTCAGTGGGTTTTTGGGATTATTTTGACATGCCATAACTCTGATTTTTGTTGGTTAAGTTATGCCATGCTTGATCTTGGTAGGTGTAGTGTAACCCTCTTTATTGGCCTTGCATGCATCATGCCTTATGCCCTTCATGTTGGCTTGTTTTAGCTTTAGCCCATGCATGTTTTAGACTCATTTTGGCATGATCTAGGACTATTTTGGTTGTCCTTGGCCCTTTGGGGTTTGATTCATGTGGCTTTGGTACAAGTTCCTATGCTAGTTTCAAGCTTTAAGCTTTCTTGCATGCCATACTTGTCTTGCTTGGTTGATTTGGTATCATTCCATACTTAATTTCAGAGCTTATAGTGTTGTTACACTTCCACTTTTGTCACCCTTTGAGTGCCTCTAAGGGTTGTGTTCTTGTTGCCTAGCTTGTGGACCAATACGTGTGCATGCATGTTTTGCCTTTTGGTGCCTTAGTTTTGGTGTTTTGGCCACTGATTTGGGCATGATTGAGGTCTGCCCATTTTAGTTTAAGTCCATTTTGCATGCTTATTGCATTGCTTGGTACATTGCTTGTTGTTGCATGCTTGGTACATTGCATGTTGTTGCATGCTAGTTGCATTGCATGACATTATAATTTGCATGTTGTTGCATGCTTGATATATAGCATGTTGTTGCATGCTTGTTCCATTGTATTGTTGTTGCATGCTTGAGTTGCATTGCATGGTGCTTGCATGCTCACGTTGCATTACATTGTTTACATGCCATTAGCTTTGTTAAGTTGCGCATGGATTGCATTGTGTTTGGTTTGGACGTCAAGCCAAACACGAGGAACGAGGGGCGTTTCATACTTGAAGTGATGAAACGTGCCTCAATTCTTGGTCGCCGACCCTCTTGATCATGCATGATAGAGGTTAAGGAATTTATGTATTTTTGTGCATTTCATCCATATTGATTTGTGCAACTCGGCCTCTTTGGCCATCATGCATCAAAATGCATGATTGATAGTTCCAGAGTCGAACACTACACTCCTTTGAGCTTCAAACATGATAAGGAGTGTGGTTGTACAAATATTTTCTTGGAAATGTATTGTCATACCTCTGTTTGTACTCTGCTGCAGCAAAAGGAGGAGTTTGCAAGAAGAGATGGCTGATCGGCTATTTAGTGTGCCGATCGGCTACGAATATTTGGCCGATAGTCTCAAAATTGGTCGATGACCATTATCCACTGGCCGATGGCCACCCCTCTTGGCCAATGACCTCTCAGAATGTCCATGAGGTAGGTCAGAAGCATCACAGAAGTTGGCATAATTTTCAGAAGTCTAAAACAGTGCAAACAGAGGCAACATGAGGCATGGCAACGGATTTTCGAGCGAGGCGATCGAGCATGCATCATTCATTATTTCGAGGCAGAGTTGTGGCAGCCTGTTTTAGTTTCTTACTTAGCTGATTTTGTAACTTAATTAATTTTTTTAATTAGTTAAGAGTTTTGTAATAATTAATTAGCTAGGGTAGTTAGTTAATTAGTTGGTTTGTATTATTCATTCGGACCCACCGTCGCGAGGGCGAATTTTGTAATAAGTGTGCGTGTGTGTGATGCATGTCTTCCAACCCCACGTCTTTCTCCCTTTTACTTAACTGCTTTCGATGGTTAGCTTTAGAGCATATTTCAATTAGCATCCTTATGCTTGCATGTTTGCATTCATTCATTTGTCTTGCATGCCCTGGCTCGGCGCATCATATAAACCGCATTGTATTTTAATACATTTACTTGAATACGTGTTCAACAGCATGTTATCGAGTTGCATCTCATATGCCATCTTAGAATAGCCGAGCCTATTTCTAGTTGCATTTTGCATGTGTTGCATTAGCCATCTTAACATGAACTAGGATCATGCACGATTTCTAACTACTTCTCTTGTTTTGTCTCGGAGTACACTATAAGTGTTTATGCTTTAGCATCTTGCATGAGTGTGAGTGTTGCCATGACAGCATGCTTTCCATGAGGCTATGTGCTTAAGTGTTTAACTGCATGAATGCCTGTGAATGAAGGTTGGATTGCTTGAATTGGAACAATTCATCAAAATGCGAGTTTTAAGCCTACTTGAGGTGGCAAAATCATGTTTTCTAAGCTCACTTGAGGGTGGCAAATCCATGTCTTAGCCTACTTGCGAGTAGCACCTTCAAACCATTTTCAAACAAACATGAGATGTTTTGTTCCAACTTAGGCGATATAGTCTATACTTGTATGTTGTGCGCATCATATAGTAATTCTAGCTAATAAACCAGGATAAGAGCACATGTGTTTTCAAAAACAACATATCATGTTAGTAAAGGCCGATCTTTAGATCGAGCGAGCGGGGGTGCTCATTGCATGACCTTCCCCTCTCGTACCCAAGTTCCCGAGCCGAGGCAACTTTGGTGATGACGGACACGTGGCCTTAGGCACGAGTCAGGGTTTCCTAAATTTCTCAAAATAAAACATTTAGGTAGCGACTCTGTATTTGGCAAAGCAGCCCATGTTTGGCACTTCTTTATGAAAATCAGTTTTCCAAAACGAATTGCCGGATTTGGACTCTTTGGTGATTTATCGATCTTGCATTGCACTTTGCGAGATTAGATTCAGAACCGTGACATTGAGTCTGAACTGTAGTAGCTAAGAACAACGATTCGCGCCCTCGCACGCGAAGCGAAGTTTCGGGCCGTCTATAGGTACACAGTGCTAAAACTCAAACTCGTGCCCAAGGCATTCTGTAGGCTCTGCCACAAACGAGTTGTAAAATACGGATCTCTATCCAAAATGATTGTTACAGGGATCCCGTGCAACCCCACTAAGTCCCTAATATAAAAGTCGGTAACATAATATACTTAGTGACTCACGCGCATAGGTATAAAGTGCGTCGACTTGGTTAACCGGTCAACTACCACCCAAATCGCATCACTACCCTGTTGAGTCCGAGGAAGACCCACAACAAAATCCATCGTGACATGCTCCCAATTTCACTCGGCTATAGGCAAGGGTTGCAACAAACTCGTTGGTCTCTGATGTTCGGCCTTCACTTGTTGGCAAGTAAGGCACGTCGATACAAACACGGCCATATCCTTCTTCATTCTCTTCCACCAAAACTAGTGACTAAGGTCGTGATACATTTTTGTGCCTCACAGATGCACTACAAGGCGTAAATGGTATAACTCTCAGAGTACTTCCTCTCGACAAGACCCCGGCACGAAAAGACGGTCACGGTATCTAACACTCGAATTGGGATACAGATTCAAGCCTTTCTCTACCTTTTCACTAGTGATCTTCTCCCGGAGGGATTCTACCTCAAGGTTACCCTTTTGTGCTTCTATCACTCAGTTCACAAGTGTAGGTTGTGCAACTACCAAAAACAAGGTGGCAGGCTCCAAGGACTCGCCAAGATGCAAGTCAAACTCACCAATAGCACCCAATATCTCCCATTCCCGAATAGCAAAACTAGCCACACTACTAATGGATTTCCTACTGAAAGCATCAGCCACAACATTGGCCTTTCCCGGATGATAATGCAACTCAAAGTCATAGTCTTCTATAAACTCCATTCACCTCCTCTGCCTTAGATTCAAGTCTTTCTGTGTAAACAGACATTTCAGACTCTTGTGGTCAAAAAACACTTCAAACTTCTCGCCGTACAGATAATGCCTCCAAATCTTTAAGGCAAAGATTACTGTTACTAACTCTAGGTCAGGAGTAGGGTAGTTCCTCTCATGTGTTTTCAACTGCCATGAGCCATAAGCTACTACCTTCCCATCTTGCATCACAACACAACCCAAACCTTCCCATGAAGCATCAGAATACACTGAATAGCCCAAACCCCTCTCTAGAATAATCAATACTAGAGTCGTGGTAAGTCTAACCTTAAGCTGTTGAAATGACTTTTCACAAGTCTCATTGTAATAACCTCAACCTATGATTAACTGTTAAACCATGATTAAGGATGTCTAATAAGTAACTAAGATGAAATTCTGAATTAATTGCATGTGTGTTGCATTATTTGTGTTTCTATCTATCTATCGTGGAAAGATCTGTTTGTATTTCTATTTTGTTTTGCGAATTGAAGGCCTTATTGGCATCAGATCATGAAATTGACTTGATTTATGTGTTATTTGGAAATTTTAGAATTTTATGCTAGGTTTGATAGAAATTCAATTCGAAACAAAATAATTAGAATAATTAATGTCAATTTGATTAGCTTTAACTAATCACCACTAATCAAGCCTATATAAGGCTTAAGTTGATTGTAGAGCATCACTCACATTCTTATTTTACCATCTTTGAGACTCTAAACATGTAGAGAGAGGGACTAAGAGAGAATTGAGTTCAAACAAAGGAATTAGCTTGTAATCTTAGTGAATTCACCATGTAAAGCTTAATTGAGAAGTTGAGGTAAGGATTCAACACTTATATTGTATAAGTATGGTACCTAGGGCATGAATTCTAGAGGACTAAGTAGAGTTATGCAAGAATTGAGCTAGAAATGAAGAATTATAACTCAAAGCATGCATGCACGCATAGTTCATGGCATTGAGAAGTTGATTTCAAAGAATTTCCCTCTTGCATGTCCTTGTTTTGATCTTATTCTAAGAATTCAACACGTCTTTTAGTTAAACACCTCATTTGATCATGTTTTAGAAGGTTGGAGTTCATACTATTGCATGTATGTTATGGTTTCAAAGTTTCAAGTTTGATTTTGAACAATTGACATGCTTTTGGGCTTTGATTTTGTGAAATAATTTTGAATTCCCAATGTTTTCCAAGTTTATACAAGTTTCCTTAAGTTTTTGGCCCAAAAGAACATAACTTGCAGCTTTGAGTTGAGTTTTGAAGCTTGGAAGCTGTGGGAGCCGAATATTCTGTGGGCAATAAGGCTGGATACAAGTATGAGGACATTCAAGGACAAATTTTGTATTCGGCATTGATCCTAGTCAACCACAGAGCCGAATAGGATAATCGGCATTCTAACCAGCAAAACAAAAGCCGAATAAATAGACAAGTAGACGTACAATGGATCAAGGGTGGTCCCGACCCTAAGGCCCAAGGGAAAGAATATAAATAGAGGAGCATCAGCCAGAGAAAGGTATGTGAGAATAAGTAAGTTTAACTTAAGATTTAAACAACCAAAAGAGTATACACTGACTGATCCATCGGAGTGCTAATTCCGACACCCTCGATCGGAGTGTTCATTCCTTTTCAGGTGACTAGCTAAGGATATCGAGCGTCTCATTGGATCCAAAGAGTATTTCCAAACCACTTCTCCACAATTGGCGCCGTCTGTGGAAATACTCCAACACATCCATGGCGGTCGTGACGAAAGTTCCTCTGGTAGTCGCTGACGACCTTACACCACGAATTGATACCACTCCAAGCAACATGCTTGGACCAGAAAACATTACTGCACAAAGAGCCTTGAACTTCGACCCAACTGCCCAGACCTCACCGTCGACATCGGCACATGAGACAATGCAAGCAATTATGGACCAGGCGAAGCAAAACGAACAGAGGTTGGAAAACATAATGGCTAAGAACGAGCGCCTTCGACAGGATTTGGCCTTGGAGGTAGCAAAATCCCAACAGGCCGCGCGCCAAGATCCGGGATGACCTCTGAGAAAGGATGGTCGACGACCTCGAATTCAGAGACAAGATAGTGGCAGTGATTCTGACTTGTCAGCCCCATAATCCAAAAAGAAGGGACGAGTCGAAGTCTCTAGTTTTTCCAAAGGGAGTTTGCGTGCAAGGAATAAACGAAGAAGAAATGATTCAGACGAAGAGGATCAACATGACCTCTTTGTGCGACGGATCGCAAGGGCGGTACTACCCAGAAAGTTCAAAGCTCCATCGTTCACCCTATATGATGGAAAATCAGACCCCACCGATCACATCCGTCATTATAAGCAAGCCATGACACTACATGCAGACGACGAGGCCCTCACGTGTCGAATATTTCCCAGCAGTTTGGGACCATTGGCCGTCAGATGGTATTATAAATTGGAACCGGCATCAATTAAGAGCTTCCATCAACTCCAAAAATCCTTCAAGGCAAGGTTCATCACCAATGAGGTCCAATCGAAGCAAGCCGATTCTCTCTAGGCAATGCAATGCCTATTCGGCGCGCTATTGGGAATGCTTTAATCTCGTAGATGATGCCAGCAATGACGCCATGGCCATCACCGCCTTTAAAATGGGGTTGCACCCTGATAGTGCCCTCCGCAGCTCCTTGACTAGAAGGCCCCCCAAAATAGTCTGGTCGCTAATGAAGAAAGTCGAGGAATACTACAAAGTGGAGGATGACGCCCTGCGGGTTAAAGTCGGGCACAAGGCCAACAAGACGGCCCTATTTGAGATCGTTCAACCGATAAATTCTGTACCCTCACGGAGCCCTAAACCACGGAATCGGGCTAAACGAGACAAAAGACGAGATTCGCGCCGATCAAATGACCAATGTTTACAACGGGCTAATTAACAACTTCAAGTGGATAGCAGGCGCATCAGGCGCACAGACAAGAAATATACAGAGTTATCGAAGCCGATCAGCATAGTTATGTCTAAAATTCAACATCTTCTATTCTTCAAATGGTCTCCCAAGATGGTGGGGCCTCCCGACACGAGGAGACAGGATAGACGGTACGAATATCACAAAGACCACGGGCATGATACCGATAGTTGTTATGCCTTGAAAGATCATCTTGAGGAGTTGGTACAAGACGGTCGGCTTAAGCAACACGTCCGAAAGAATAATTCAACCAAAACAGTTGCTTTACGGCAAGATTCACCCCCACTCGGCGTAATCCATATGATATACAGCTTGTCGACGGCATCCGCGGTACATACAATTCAGTCACATCCTGACCCACAAAAGCAAATCACACCAGTGAAATAGCCCCATGAAGCTCCGAGTATTACTTTCGATGATTCTAATTTGGTCGGCGTAACGCTCGCTTACATTGTTCCCTTGGTCATCGAACTACACGTAAATCGATTCACCGTAGAACGCATTCTCATTGACTAGGGGAGTACTTCAAAATTTATGTACTACAAGACCTTCATCAAACTCGGGTTCACTGAGGCGGACTTGTCTCCAGCTTATTATCCATTATTCGGCTCAACGCCAATCCGGAATATCCGTTGGGCAAAATCATGCTACCAGTTCGAGCGGGCTCCCGATCAGTGGATGTGCAATTTTTAGTTGTCAAGCTTCCTTCGCCGTATAATCTCATCATGGGATGAACTTGGCTGCATACCATGCGGGCCGTGCCAAGCACCTATCATCAACTACTTCCCTTCCCAACTGAACGCGGCATTGAACAAATCCGTGGTTCTCAGAAATCGGCACAAGCATGTTATCTTCTTGCCGCAAAGACACCACAAGAGCTGGACGTGAATTCTATTGAGGTTCCGGACTGAGAGAGCCTTGACAATGTTGGGCGGCGCCCAAACGAAAAGGAAACCGAAGCCCTAGATCGAGTTGAAATTGACGGGAATCCTGACAGGTTCTTCATGCTCGGCGCTTCCCTGAATAATGTTGACAGACAATAATTAATTTCCTTCTTACTCGGCAACCTTGATGTATTTGCGTGGTCACCATATGAGATGCCAGGGGTGGATCCATCTGTTTCTCAGCACCGTTTAAACGTTGACCCCAAGTGTAAGCCGATTATTCAGAAAAGCCGGCAGTCAGCCGCAGAACACACTGCTGCCGTTGTTGAAGAAGTTGATCGGTTGCTTGATGCCGGGGCAATCCGGGAAGTGACCTATCCTACATGGCTGTCGAATACTGTGGTTGTAAAGAAGAAAAATGGGACTTGGCGTGTTTGTGTGGATTTCACGGACTTAAACAAAGCTTGTCCCAATGATTGTTTTCCCCTCCCCAAAATAGACCAACTCATAGATGCCACGACACATCATCAACGTATGAGCTTCCTGGATGCCTACAGAGGCTACCATCAAATTGCCATGCATCCGGAGGACCAAGAGAAAACTACATTCCTCACCCCAAGAGGAACTTATTGCTATAAGGTTATGCCTTTTGGGCTGAAGAATGTGGGGGCAACTTACCAAAGACTAGTCACTGCCATGTTCAAGGAGCAACTCGACCGTACTATGGAAGTGTACATTGTCGGTATGGTGGTCAAGTCCAAAGAAGAGCAAACTCATCTAGTCAGTCTGGAAGAGACATTCGGCATTTTATGCAAGTACAAAATAAAGCTGAACACTTCCAAATGTGCATTTGGGATCGCAACCCGTAAATTCCTTAGCTACATTGTTAACCACCGCGGAATCGAAGCTAACCTGAGGCAAATCACAGCAATTCTGAAACTCGGCTCTCCTTGATTGGTCAAGGAGATTCAAAAGTTGATGGGGATGGCCGCTGCACTCAACAGGTTCATCAGCCGTTCCACAGATCGCTGTCGATAATTCTTTCATACCCTACGACAGGGTAAAGCTTTTGAATGGACCTCTGAGTGCGAAGCCGCTTTGAACGGTTTGAAGACTTACCTCCGATCAGTTCCACTCTTGACAACACCTTTGGCAGGTGATTCGCTCATTTTATATCTGGTAGTTTCCGACCGGGCCGTCAGCGCCGTACTGTTAAAAGAAGAACTTGGGGAGCTGCAGCCAGTGTATTATGTGAGCTAGGGGTGTTCACGGCTCGGTTCGGCTCGGGTTTACCCTTAGCCCATCAGCCGAACCGACACGTTCAGGTTGGAAAATCAGCTATCCGTTGTCGACCGAATTGCTATTTGAAATCGATCGAATGAAAAGTCATAGCTTGGCGATCGGTTCAGTCGATTTCGAAAAAGTAGCTGGAATGGAAAAAAAATAATGAAAAAATATAATTGAGAATTCAAGACTGCAAATTAAGCTCATGAATACAGATCAGTGACAGAGAATAACATAATACATATGAGTAGTGAATTACAGATTACACCTGATGTATATACACTTAGAAATTACAGATTATTGCCGCAGCCACTGTCTTCGCTCATCGCAACACCATCGCTCATCATCACCAACACTGTTCTTCACTGACCTTATCTACTAAAGGGTGTGAGGTAAAAAAAAGGTTTCGAGGAAAGAAAGGGAGGAGAAGGAGGGTTTCAAGAGATAAGGAAGAAGAAAAAATAGATCTTAAAAAAAACAAAAATCACCATCATTAGCACTGCAATCTCAGCGTAGTCGATCTCAAGACAAGCCATCACCTCTTCCATGATCTCATGCTGTTGCCACAGTCGCAGAGAGAGGGGAGGTGCAAATCATGACAGAGAGAGGGAACCGGTTAAAGACAAAGAGAATGAGGTGGGTGAGAGAGAGAGAGACAAAAGGGTTGAGAGAAAAGGGAGACATAAATGAGTGAGATATATGAGAAAGTAGGATGAAAGAGAAAGAGATAGACACGAAAAGTTTTTGTACTGGGAAGGTAAAATTTAAAGAGAAAGAGATAGACACGAAAGGTTTGCCTCAAATTATTGGAAAGGGAAGCCTTGGAAAAATGAAGGTCAGTTGATGTGACTATATCAACTACACTTAAAGGTATGTATATACATAGAAAAGTCAAATATGTCTTGGAGAAATGAATTTATTTTACCTAGGCAGAGAACCAACGGATTATATATATATATAATTAAGTCGGTCGGTTCGGTTTATTCAAATATTTTTTTATTTAATCCGATGTCCGATCGAAAAATTGAAAATTTTGCAGAAGAAGAATCGCAGCCGTCTGAATAGATGGTCAAAACCTCTCGCAGTATAATCGGGTCGGACGGTTTGGTTTGGATTTTTCGGGTGAATCGGATTGGTGAACACTCCTAATGTGAGCAAAGAAATGGTTGACGCTGAAACACGTTACCTTTCGTTGGAAAAACTCATCCTTGCTCTCGTCATGGCAGCAAGAAAACTGATGCATTATTTTCAGGGCCATACCATTGGGGTACTAACGGACTACCCCCTCCAGTCAGTACTTCGTAGTGCAGAAGCATCGGGGCGCGTTTCAAAGTGGACTCTCGAACTTGGCCAGTACGATATTCAATTTCTACCTAGGACCTCAATCAAGGGGCAAGTGCTCGCCGACTTTGTGGCCGAATTCATTGGAGGCCTCGCCGACTTTAAGTCTGATCAAATTCAACCTACGCCGAACTAGAGAATTTATGTTGGGGACATTTGGCAGTTGTATTGTGATGGATCATCTAACCAACGTGGCAATGGGGCAGGCGTAGTGATCATGGTTCCCGACGGGGCAATAATTGAGCAGGCTGTAAAGCTGGGCTTCGATGCATCGAACAATGAGGCCGAATACGAAGCATTGTTAACCGACTTATGGAATGCACATCTCCTTGGTGCTCAGCGGCTGCTTATCTTCTGCGATTCAAAGCTAGTCATCAACCAATTGAGAGGGGAATACGCAGCCAAAAATGACCATATGACAGCTTACATGAAAACGACGAATTCTTTGCTCGCAAAATTCGACCATCATGAACTAAATCAAATAACCCGGGATCAGAACACACATGCAGATGCCCTGGCCTGCTTAACCTCCGCCATCAACTTAGAAATCAAACGGACAATTGAAGTAGGCTTCATTCCTGAGCCGAGCATTACCCCCTCAGAGTCAATTCAAATTAATATCATAGAATCAGGTCCAAGTTGGATGGACCCTATCACTACATTCCTATCTTCTGAACAGCTCCCGGCGGATAAGAAAGAAGCACACAAATTGCGAAACAAAGCCCTGCGATATTACTTGGATCCATAAGGAAAGCTCTACAAAAAATCCATTTCTGGTCCATATCTAAAATGCGTTCATCCGGATAAAGTCGAAGAACTCCTAACTGAAATACATGAAGGTAGTTATGGTGCCCATTCTGGCAGGCGCTCTTTGGCTCATCGAGCTGTGACACAAGGGTATTATTGGCCGACAATGAGAGCTGATGCCGAGTGTTACATCAAAAAAAGTGAACAGTGCCAGAAGTTTTCCCCTTTAACCCATTTGCCAGCTGAAGAGTTAAGCTCTATCACCAGTCCTTGGCCGTTCACCCAATGGGAACTTGACCTCGTCAGACCATTACCTCGTGCCCTGGGCAGCAAGCGATTTTTGATTATCGCGACAGATTACTTCACAAAATGGGTCGAAGCGGAGGCACTAACATACATTCAAGATATTGATGTTAAGCGTTTTGTATGGAGAAATATCATAACACGATTCGGCATTCCACGAGCACTTATTTCAGACAATGGCACCCAGTTTGATTGCAGCGTCTACTTCTACTGGGAACTGTACAGCATGTATGGTATTCGGTCTTATTTCTCCACGCCGGCTTATCCATAGAGCAATGGTCAAGCCGAAGCCTTCAACAAAGCCATCTTGGATGGCATCAAGAAGAGGCTAGAGAAAGCCAAAGGCAGATGGGTCGAAGAATTGCCGAGTGTGTTATGGGCTCATTGCACTATGCCGTGGCGATCTACTGGGAAAACGTCGTTTGGTTTATGCTTTGGAACCCAGGAAATCATCCCCCTGGAGATCGGCCTCCCAACCTTGAAATTGAAAGTTTTTGATATGGGCCGAAATGACATGATGCTGGCCTTGGATTTGACTCTGATTGAAGAATGACGAGACCGTGCCCTTGCGTCTATGGCACCGTACCAGCAACAGCTTGCTAAGTCATATAATCAACGTGTTCAGCTATGCTGCTATATACCAGGAGAATTGGTCCTCAAGAAAGTACTTCCGGCTGACGAAAAACTGGGTCCTAACTGGGACAGCCCCTATTAGATTGATTCAATCGTGGGAACAGGGGCATATCGGCTCAAAGACATGTCTAGGAGATGTCTGCTACGTCCTTGGAATTCCACGCATTTGTATAAATTTTATCATTAACTCGACATGTGGGGCATGATAACTTGTTTTGAGTACTCGCCGTGTACAACTTTCACTTTTATAATGCAAGATTTCTTATCTCACTATATGGAATTTTAGTTCGAAGTTAAAAGCCTCCGAATTCGGAGCCCCATCAGTGAATGCCACTTTTGGGCCGAGTAAGCCTCTGGATTCGGAGCGCCCTTCATGGATCTCACGATTGGCCAAGTTAAAAGCCTCCGGATTCGGAGCGCCCTTCGTGGATCTCACAATTGGCCAAGTTAAAAGCCTCTGGATTCGGATTGCCCTTCGTGAATCTCACGATTGGCCAAGTTAAAAGCTTCTGAATTCAGAGCGCCATCAATGAATGCCACTTTTGGGCCGAGTAAGCCTCCGGATTCGGAGCGCCCTTCGTGGATCTCAATATTGGCCAAGTTAAAAGCTTCCGAAGTCGGAGCCCCATCAGTGAATGCCACTTTTGGGCCGAGTAAGATTGGCCAAGTTAAAAGCCTCCGAATTCGGAGCCCCATCAGTGAATGCGACTTTTAGGCCGAGTAAGCCTCCGGATTCGGAGTGCCTTTCGTGGATCTCACGATTGGCCAAGTTAAAAGCTTCCGAATTCGGAGCCCTATCAGTGAATGCCACTTTTGGGCCAAGTAAGCCTCCGAATTTGGAGTACCCTTCGTGGATCTCACCATTGGCCAAATTAAAAGCCTCCGAATTCGGAGCCCCATCAGTAAATGCCACTTTTGGGCCGAGTAAGCCTCCGGATTCGAAGCGCCCTTCGTGGATCTCACGATTGGCCAAGTTAAGAGCCTCCGAATTTGGCGCGATTTTCATGTATTATGATTGACAAGCATAAACGTCGTTGGCAAAAAATAAAAAATGGTAGATGATTATCACTGAATTTATAAACATAAATTGAAATAACATGCAAACATTTAAAATAATATGTTCCATTGAATTGATCAATAATACATAATTTGCTCCCAATCTACGTTAGAGCGGAACAATATGTTCAGTTTTATTCGGCATCCCCCTTGTCGTCGCTCTTCTTGACTTCAAAAGTTGTAAAGGGAAAATGACGACTCTGATATAGTAGCGAGGCTGAATTAACGCCAGCTACCTGGAGAACCTCTACGGCCTGGAGAGCCTTGATCCAACCGTGCTTAAATCCACGGTTCTCACATCGGTAGACCTCCTTGGCGAGCTTTTCCTTAGTCCTTTGTATCCCAACTTTCCGGCCATCGTGGAAGCCTTGTTCATAAGACCTGGTCTTTGTGGCCTCTATTGCAAACATGCTTGCCGTATCACGATCGGCAATCGCATGACTTATAAGCTGTTGGGTCACCTTCTCTTCCACAATCGATTTAGTTTGCCCGGCCGATTGTGTCTCTGCGGTTTTGACTTTCCTTAGCTTGCACTCAACCTTCTCCGCGCAAGCTTCTAAGCTTCGAATGCGTTCATCCTTCTACTCTATCTCTCGCCGTGCGGCACGAACATGCATGTCGATCTCATAGGCGGTATACAGACCTTTCACTGCTCCATGGATGCCCTCCCGAAACACTTCGAAGTTAGGTCGACCGACCATCGACTGCTGGACTTTTGGTGGAAAAATTTGTCGAGCAAACTTGACTGCCACATTTGGGTCGTGCACAATTGAATCCGCCTCCGTCATCGGTTTGTTCCCCACAAAAACTATAAAACTCAACGGGCGTGGCGTCGCTCTATTTTCTCCTCTCGAGTGTGGTTGAGGAGAGCTGCCCCATTGCTGTTTTTTCCTTCTGGGTGAGCTACTTCGACGACGCAGGGATTGGCATTTTTCACGCTCCCTCGACGTCCTACTCCCTATATGCGTTGGCTCGCTACCTCGATTCATTTCTGTGTCTAACTCTGCGAGTGTCCTCCCTTTTCCTCTGCTGTTAAAGAATAACCTTCTTGCCATCCACAAATTGTCCACACTGCTCTTTCTCTCCCTAAATTTATTGACTCTGAATGCAACAATGACCCCTCCGCACACCCACCCCCGCTCCATTTATACCTTACAGGTGCAGCACCACTGAGGCGATCTCATCAGTGCTAAATTTCAAAACCTGGTGCCGATCATCTCATGTGCCCCAGCCGCTTCTTGAACTAATAGCATTTAGTGATTGAGTTCATACAGCTAGCTTAGATTCATTAATCTAATCGGCCAGACGTCGAGGCCTTGAGCTGTTTTACTCATTAGTCTATCGAACATCCATGAGTTAATTTTATTCGGCGTTCCAGTTCATGCACCAACTGGGGCAAGGACAGATTCATTAATCTAATCGGTTTGTGTGCCCCAGCCACTGCATGAACTAATAGCATTCGGTGATTGAGTTCGTGCAGCTGGCTTAGATTCATTAATATAATCGGCCAGACGTCGAGGCCTTGAGCCGTTTTACTCATTAGTTTATTGAACATCCATGAGTTAATTTTATTTGGCGTTCCAGTTTATGCACCAACTGGGGCAAAGGCAGATTCATTAATCTAATCGGTTTGTGTGCCCCAGCCGCTGCATGAACTAATAGCATTCGGTGATTGAGTTCGTACAGCTGGCTTAGATTCATTAATCTAATCAGCCAGACGTCGAGGCCTTGAACCATTTTACTAATTAGTCTATCGAACATCCATGAGTTAATTTTATTCGGCGTTCCAGTTCATGCACCAACTGGGGCAAGGGCAGATTCATTAATCAAATCAGTTTGTGTTCCCCAGCCGCTACATGAACTAATAGCATTCGGTGATTGAGTTCGTGCCGCTGGCTTAGATTCATTAATCTAATCGGCCAGACGTTGAGGCCTTGAGCTGTTTTACTCATTAGTCTATCGAACATCCATGAGTTAATTTTATTCGGCGTTCCAGTTCATGCACCAACTGGGGCAAGGGCAGATTCCTTAATCTAATCGGCTTGAGTGCCCCAGCTGCTCCATGAATAGATTCATTAAGATAATAGACCCCAGCCGCTCCATGAACTAATAGCATTCGACAATTGAGTTCGTGCAGCTGGGGAGATGCATTAATCTAATCGGCCAAACGTCGAGGCCCTGAGCCGTTTCACTCGTTAGTCTATCGAACTGTCATGCCTTTCCAGATTGTTTACTACCGATTCTCTTAGATATTCGGCTAAATAACAAAGGCAGAGGAGGTTTAATTAATTCGGTTCATTTATCAGATGTTTAATTTACTCATATGTAGCAAACAGTAAAGCATAATGAATTGTCATTAACAAATTAAAGACAAATAGTATATGCAATAAACTGAAAAGCATATAAAATTTTCATTTATAAACTGAGTGCAAATAGCAGTCATTTTACACATCAAAATTAGCTTACATTTAAAGAAATGAAAATCTACTTACGAAAACTGTGCATCTAAGATGCCTACCAAAAACCAAAGTATCCCCTAATCAATCCTGAGGGTCAGACGCCAGCGGCTCAACGTCCACCTGCTCATATGGAATCGGCTGTGCCAATGTCACATTCGCAGTAGTGAGGGCTTTGAGCTAGCCATGTTTGAAGCCCTGATTCTCGAACTTGGGCACTTCTTCCACGTAGTTATCCAAGGTAGCATCCTTCCTAGCTCGGAACGCTTTGGAAATCTCAGAGTCGGCTATTTCCTTTACCTTCCTCGATTCTTCCAAGTCGGGTTCCAGCTTGGCAATCACCTCCTTAGCTAACTTAAGCGCATTTTCGCTTGCCTTCACCCTCTCTTTGGCGGCAAGCCTAAGTTGGTCGGAATTCCTTGCTCGCTCAGCCTCAGAGTCGGCTCTTGCCCGTTCCTCCTCCGCTTGCGATGCCTCGGAATCGGCCCTTTAAGAGGCCATCACAGTCTTGTTCTTTTCATTGTCAATTTCGCCTTTCAAGAAGCCGATCTATTCTATAGCGTTAAGTTGACGGCGGCCGATTTCGGCTATCCTGCCCACCATCTGCAAAATAAAGAAATAGAGTTACAACAAACAAATAGTAAGAAATATATATATATATATATATATATATTTAGGTGGAAGACTGCAAATAAGGCAAGTAACATACCAATAAGGCCGACTGAGCGGCTAAAGCAATTAGCATCAAGTCTGGCTCCGCCCAAAATGTGGCTCTGTCTACCGGCAGGGATATTGAGGAAGCCATACTCAAAGCCACAACGGGGTCCTTCAGAGCCGACGCATCAGAGGAAATCGGCATATTCCTTATCCTAGGTTGAACAGTGAATGGAACAACCAAGTCCGATTCCTCAATGCGCGGCCGTTTATCACTTTGGTCATCTGGGATAGCTTCTTGCTCGGCAGGGCATTTTTCTCCCCTTTGCTCAGCCTCCTTATCCCCCAACTCTACCTGCTCTGTCTCGGCCGTTTCGGTCTGAACCGTTTCTTCCCTAATAATAGGTGGAGAGGCCTCAGCGACGGTGACGGATGGAGTTTCTGATTGGACAGCCTCGGCTCTCCTCCGGGCAACCATCCTTCCAACGTTTTTCCTGCGGGCAAGTTACGTGAGCGATTCTCCAGCTATGTTCACAAGATAAGTGTTGGGGAGGTCTCCTAAGTCTGTAAAAATGTCTTCGAAGGAGGCGTCCCCTCGGCCTGATGTGGATGGAGTGTTGGACGAATTGAGTCTAGCTTCCTCAAAGGTCGAATTGAGAGTCTCGTCTACCTCGGCTTCCATCTGGTTCGGGTCCTCGGCGACCGCTTTGGCTGCTTGTTTTTCCACGTGCTCCGAATCGGAGTCTTCCAAACCAACCTGCCTTAGGTTTTTGAAGTTCGGGAAGATAAGGGCCGTAAAATGATCTTCACCTTTGGGAATTGGGATATGGTCTGCCGCCAAAAACGTTGCGTAAGTTGGCTCGTATTGTAGGAGAATGTGGGCCTTCCGCCCTTGTTTCTGAAGGCTTGGACGGCCAACGAACTGTAGTGCGATTTTAATTTCCGTAAGCACAGCGCCATTGGCTGAATCCAACACTTTCTTCAAATCATTGCTTGCATAAACAAAACGGTAAGTACATAGAAGGAAAGTCGAATACATATATGGAAATAGAAGAAACAAAAATGAGCTCTACGGCCACCTGGTTCGCCTTTTCGCCTTGGCACGGGATCTAGGCGATCTTCACCCTCGCCGAATTCCCAATTGCCTCGGACAACGACCATTACATCGTCAACACACTTGCCAGAACTGGCAAGCATGGTCACTAAGTGATGATCGGTATCCTTGGCCCTGAGAAAATAGCGTCCCAGTTGGCCAGTAGACTTGGCTAAGGCATAACAATGCTAAATAGTAGGTATACCTAGGTTAATCCTAAGGCGTTGATTCAACTCTATAATCCCCACTATGATTCGGAAAAAATTTACGTTAGGCTGGGAAGGGGTTAGACCCCAGCGTCGAAGGACGGCCCTTAAAAATGGGTGAAGGGGAAAACGGACTCCGTCCTCAGCAATCGATAGGAGAGGAAAGATGATTATACTCTCATCAGTCCTCTCCATATCAGTAGTGTTGTTTTCCACAAGTGACAGATGAACGTCGTTGGGGATGGAATAATGGCGTCGGAAGCAGGAAATTTGACTCGCAGAAAGGAGTTCTTTCAAATGTTTTGCCATCCTAGCTAGCCTAAGGATTATACGAAGCTAAAAATAAACGAGGAAATGGGATTCGAAGTGAAGGAGATGAAAACTTACAAGAAACAAAAGAGATAATGAGAGATAGGAGGAAGTTGCAGAGGTCGCGAAATGGAGGTATATCGAAAGGCAAACCAGAAGCTTTGAGTGTTCAAAAAGAACTTACCCACGAAGGGACAACATAGATTTAAATCACATTAAATGAAGAACACGTACGAAGAGGCGGGAATATGTAATAATGCCTAGAAAGCGTGTGCCCTGACATACGTTGGGATGAGGTTTGCCGCTGTTCTTTTTTTGACTTCTCAAATTCGAAAATAAACGTGTCGTTCGAAACCAAACATGCTGAATAACTGGCATTAATAGGATGTTTGGGGGGTAATTGTGGGAGCCGAATATTTCGGGGGCAATAAGGCCGGATACATGTATGAGGACAGTCAAGGATGGAATTTGTATTTAGCATTGATCCTAGTCAACCACAGAGCCGAATAGGATAATTGGCATTCCAACCAGCAGAACAAAAGCCGAATAAGTAAACGTGCAATGGATCAAGGGTGGGCCCGACCCTAAGGCCCAAGGGAAAGAATATAAATAGAGGAGCATCAGCCAGAGAAAGGTATGTGAGAACAAGTAAGTTTAACTTAAGATTTAAGCAACCAAGAGAGTATACACTAACTGATCCACCGGAGTGCTAATTTCGGCACCCCGACCAGAGTGTTCATTCCTTTTTAGGTGACTGGCTGAGGATCTCGAGCGTCCCATTGGATCCAAAGAGTATTTCCAAACCACTTCTCCACAGAAGCAGATATAGAAATTCCAGAATTCTGCTTCTCCGCTCGAGCTACAGATTCTGCGCTCGAGTGACCACTCTTTATTTTGCACTTCCGCTCGAGCAACTAGAAGTTGGCTTGAGCGTAAAATGCATGCTCCCAGAAGTTTACAAGTTTTATAGACTGCTCCAGCAACCAGAGTTACGTTCGAGCGAAGACCTCATTAATACGCTCAAGCAACCATCGAGCGGAAAATTCACACAACTAGTACTTTTGTAGAGTTTACAGACCGCTCGAGCGACCATGGTTGTGCTCGAGTGACCACCCTTATTTTTGAGCCTCTGCTCGAGCGAAGGAAGCTACGCTCAAGCGAGGATCCTGTTTTCAGCAAAATTTGGCTAAGTGTTTAACAACATGTTTTGGCATCCTCATTGCATCCTAGGCATTTCTAGGCCATAATTAAGACATAATAATGAAGATAATAATTAGAAACACACCAAGATAAGAAAGAACTAAGTTAAAGAAATTCTGAGTGTGTGTCTCAATAAGTGTATCTGTTATATGTTTGTGTAGGTCACATGCCATTAATCGCCCGATTCGTCTGCTATCTCTGTTTTGCTATTGGAGCCATCTATGACTAATAACTCTGTAAAGTTATGTTTGACTGTAATTATTTTCTGATGATATGTAACGATCAGTTTTCTGAAATGCTACCTTTTGTATGAATGAATGATGATTCAATTCTTTGAAATGTCATTGTGGTATCTTTAGCAGAGGCCCTCACCTAGGGGACATAATATTGTGCCTTATGGTCATGAGGCTCTCACTTGGGAGAAACAATACCGTGGTCCACGTATGAGATATGTTATCCGGTATTGGAGGTTCCTTTATGGAACTTGATATGCTTGACCAAAGAGATATGTTAATGCTAATAGATGTACTACGCATGATTTGAATATGAATATGAACATGACTCTGTTTTTTATATGAACATGCTTATATTTCTGTTTTGACGAGAGAATTGAAATCTAAATCTGTTATGGACATCATTCATTAAAATCTTTACTCTGTTCTTATTCACTGGGCTTTCGCTCACTATTTATATTATGTATGTAGGTGAGCAGGCACGTGACCAGGCCTAAGCTGCTATTTGAGGAGTTTTGGGTCAGCCATCCACTGTGCCTCCCGTGGAGGTTCTCGTTTGAAAAAGTCAAGTTTTGTGAATCATGTTAAGGACATTTTTGTTTTGTTTTGTACGGTGTTGCATGACTTATGGACTTTTGACATCATATATGTGTATAAAGTTTTAAATTATTTGTCACATGTGTGTCTGCACAACTCAATGGATGTTGTATTTTGTATATTCGCTTCCGTAGCCCCTCTATTTATATGTTTTTTTTTAGGTCAGAGGCCTTCGATAATCCTAGGATTACTGGCCGGTTACGACGCTAAACCTATAGGGGCAGGTGTGGGTCGTGACACTCACTCCACACAAATTTGATTCCTTTCCTCGTTAGTCTAGTTAGTGGTGAGGCTAATCTAGAGAAATCTTTCACAAAACGACAGTACTACCCCCCGGCCATCCCCAAGAAACTACGGATCTCAAATGAATTCTTAGGTTTTTCCCAATCTTGCATGGCTTCTATCTTGGATAAATCTACAGTCACCCCTTCCCCGGATACCACATGGCCTAAGAACTTTACTTCTTACAATTAGAATTCACACTTCCTGAACTTAGCATGTAGTTTGTGCATTCTAAGAAACTCAAGCACTACCCATAAGTGTTTTTCATGTTCCTCCTCAGAGGGTGAGTAAATCAAGATGTAATCAACAAAGACAACCACAAAACGATCTAGAAACTCACGGAAGATCCGGTTCATCAAATCCATAAACACGGTTGGTGCATTGGTTAGCCCAAAAGGCATCACTAGAAACTTATAATAGCCATACTGTGTCTAGAATGTCATCTTTTGGATATCTTCCTCTCTTACCCTCAACTGGTGATAACCCAATCTTAGGTATACCTTGGAAAAACAACAAGATCCTTTCAACTGATCAAATAAATCATCTATATGAGGCATTGGGTACTTGTTCTTAACAATTACTAGGTTCAGCTTTTGCAATCAATACAAAGTCGCAACACACCATCTTTCTTTTTGGCAAAGAGAGCTGGTGCTCCCCAAGGCGAAGTACTAGGGCAGATAAAACCCTTATATAATAGTTCCTGGAGTTGAATCTTCCATTAACTCAACTCAGCAGGTGCAAACTTATACGGTGCAAGAAAAATCGGTGTCGTGCCAGGCACTAAGTCGATAGATCACTCGATCTCTTGAGGTGATAAACTAATAAGATTCTTAGGAAAGACATCCGAGTATTCACATATTACCCTCGACAACTCAGACTTCATCACACCTACTACTCAAGAAGGTTGCAAAAAGACAACTAAGATCACTCCGACCACGCGGATCATACACTGGTGACAAGACTTTATCAGCTCTATTTCCCATGAAATAAAAACAATCACCGCTCAAGATACATACAGTAACCCTCTGACAGTAACAATCTATAACAGCCCGATACGAAGACAACCAGTCCATACCTAATATAGCATCAAAACTCGACATGTCAATAAACACAAATGCAAAGAGAAGTTGGTAACCGACAACCTCTATGTCACAACCCCGTCACCCCTATTCCAAAATAGTCTCACCACCAATAGGTGACTCTATACTCAGAGGAGATATTAACCCTGCCAACTCTAACCCCAAAGCCAATGCAAATGCAGACGAGATAAATGAATGGGATGCAGCCGTATCAATCAACACATTAGCAATGGAATTCTTGCCTCTCATTATCGAAGGCGTTGGTACTGGGTCTGGCGCGGTAACAGTATACATATGCCCTGTAGGTCTCTACTATACTTGCTCACCCCTCGGAGCATAAGCCCGATGCACTAATTGAGCCGAGGAGGCTCCCTGATTGGCCCTCGAGGCTTGAGCTGAGTGTGTAGGCTGGCGGTTCTATGTTTGCCTCGAACCAGATACACCAGGTGTGCAACCCAACTGTGAGCAAAACCTCTTCATATGCCCTACCTGCCCACACTAATAACAAGTGAGCGGTTGCCCTCTCCCTTTTCTCTGGCTCCGAGAACAAGCCACAGACGGTGTAGACCGTTGCCCTCCTCCCTTATGTGGGCAAGCTGGAGACTTATGGCTCAACTGGCCATATTTAAAACAAGTGAAATCTCCCTGACCACCTTTTCCAGAACCCGAACTCGGCACTGGAAAAGGGGACCTCGACTATGCCCTATGGGACTGCTATGGGTTAGAACCCCTCTGCCTCTTACTATCCCCCTAACCATCCCGACTTCCCCTAGAGCTCCTCATCTGTTCCTCCTCCATTTGTATCAAGGTCTCAAGATGAGCCGCTGACTCTACAAGTTGCCCGTAGTCTCTAATCATTGAACCGACTACCTTGAAAAGAAGCCTAGTCCTTAACCTTTTCTCAAACTCCATATAGCGACATTCCTCTGTCGCTAATAACTCTAGTGCAAACCTAGATAGACTAGTAAATGCAGTCTCAAACTCGGCTACCGGTGTGTTCAACTACTTGAGTTGTGAGAACTGCTCTCTTAACTTCTCTCTAATAGCGGGAGGTAAAAACTTGTCCAGGAAGGCGTTGATAAAAGCCTCCCAAGTCATTCCAATGCACCCAGGCGCATACTTCCACCACTGACCCTCATCTCTCTTTAGCTGGAAGGATGCCAGGGTAACTCTCAGTCCATCGTCTTCGATGCCAAGCATACTAAACGTCTTCACTATCTGCTCTAGCCACTTATCTGCTTTCAGTGGCTCCTTGGGATCACCCAAAAACTCATCCAGACTCGACCAGAAGAACTCCTGTTTTTCAAAAAATACGGCCCCGTCTCAGCAACATGGGCTTGGACTTGATTCTTAGCCTTTAGAATGTCCAAGGATTTCCTCAATGCTCCGACCATTTCGCGGGCTAAGGCGCCCATGGCCTGCTGACTGACTAGTTTGGCCACATTGTCTTGACCAACTCCCTCATCTTGTGCCGGAATATCATCTAGTATCTGCACCTCCTGCTGTCTAGGTCTACCACACCTACCACCATAACCATGTCCTGACATCCTAATAAAGGCAACAAAAGAGATTAGCACATTTACAAATGTGCTGAAGCTAACTTACTCGCATCTTAATGAGGTGGACAACTGTAATTCACTCCACATAAGCATGCATTCACATAAACACATACGAATTTCCTTCCTTAATAATGATCGTCCTGAGGCATTGTTAGAGTTCTAATTAGAAATAGCAGTAATCAAGTGCTCTTCTAATAGGACTTCTAGAAACCCGTAAACCCAACCAATATCTTAGGAATTAAATTCCATACCTATACAACCACATAAGCATTTATCACATAGCATATCATATATACTAATATTTCTATCAAGTGAGACAAACCTATTGTGGTAATAACCACTTACCACGTACCCAAAATATTTAAACCTGGTACGCTCTGATACCAAGTTGTAACGCCCCAAAATAATTACAATGTGTCCATCTCAAAACAGCCGGTAAGTGGTAACATACATGAATCGTTAAGCCTTCATTAATTAGAGTTTGATATGCAAAAGGTCACACATGCGATATACATTCATAAATAGTACATCCTGAATCTACAACATGTGTTACAAGATTTAGAAAAGAAACGAAAACTAAACATATAATCGTATGCCCTAAAGGCTTACACCATTCCAAGTCAATGCTTGGGTACATCAAAAGCGAGTCTTAAGATCAATACATATAAAGCCCTAGGCTTGTACAAAATATATATATATATATATAACACTAAGCCTTTAGCTCCATAATCCTCCTAAGCTAAGTCCTTGATGGAGGCATGTCACCAATACCTGAAAATGATTTTCCCATATAGGGTGAGCCAAAGCCTAGTAGAAATAATTCAACACAATATATGAATTTTAACGAAGATATGAGGGTGAAATACATATGAAATGCTCATGTCAAAACGTTTTATCTTTCTTTACCAAAACTAGGCCATGCTCAGTTTATATCACAAGTTCAAATTCATGTTCTTTACAGTAGAAAACAAAGGGGAAATCTCAAACCGGTACAACCTTTCACAGATATTTTGTCCGCAGGAAACCATCAAATGACACCCATGTAAACGTAGTCTATATAAGTGCTACTATTGTCGTTTTACAGATATTTTGTCCGTGAGAATCGGCACCCATGTATGCGCGCATTTTTCAGGACTTTCACCCTGGACACACAGGCCAACTTAGTTTGGTGATACACATCTTTTTCCAACTTTCATCCATTTTTCTCAAAATCACATATGTGGAGAAGTGGTTTGGAAATACTCTTTGAATCCAGTAGGACGCTCGTGATCCACAGCTAGTCACCTGAAAAGGAATGAACACTCTGGTCGGGGGTGAGCACTCTGACGGATAAGTTAGTGTATACTCTCTTGGTTGCTTATATCTCAAGTTAAACTTATTTGTTCTCACATACCTCTTTTGGCTAATGCTCCTCTTATTTATAGTCATCCTTGATGTTGATGGTTGGGCCCACCTTTTGTCCAATGAACAATCGCTCATTCGACTATCTCTTCATATTCGGCCCAATCTACAACTGATATAGAGGTCGATCTTCATATTCGGCCTCTGTCCCTCGGGGCTGGTGCCGTATAGTACATTATCTAGTTTCCTTCTTTAATATATTCGGCTATCCTACGTAATAATTTACTCGGCCCCCACAATTGCCCCCTAAACATCCTATTAATGTCAGTTAGACGGCATGTTTGCTTTTGGACTTAGAGGGTCAAAAAATATGGTGGTTTTCCTTATTCCAATGCAAGTGTCAGAACGCCTACTCTTTTTAGGCATGATTATAATTTCCCGCCCCTTCGTATGCTTCATTCATTTAATACGATTTGAAGCCGTGTTGTCTCTTTGTTTGTATGCTTTTTAGAATGCACAAGGTTT
Organism: Camellia sinensis; assembly: GCF_004153795.1. NCBI lineage: Eukaryota > Viridiplantae > Streptophyta > Magnoliopsida > Ericales > Theaceae > Camellia > Camellia sinensis. The sequence goes on from NW_021024701.1 coordinate 46,274, forward strand.
CTCGTTGGCTGTCAGTTCACCTCCCTCGCTTCACGTCCTCAGCAACTTCTTTCCATTCTTCATTGTCCTCATTTCTTGTAAGTTCTTCTATCTTCCGTTTCCACTCATTTTCCTTGTTTGTTTACTGTTTAAAGTGTCCATTTTACCTTCTATGATGACAAAACATCTAAGAGCCCTTCTTTCGGCGGAGCGAGTCTCTGGTTTCCGTCGTCATTTTTTCATTTCTGACGACGTCCATCTGTCACTCTGGGCAGAGAACGTGATTGGCACAGAGAGGACTGACGAAAGTACAATCGTCTTTCCTCTCCTGTCAATTGCTGAGGGGGGAGTCCATTTCCCTCTTTATCCACTTTTGAGGGCTGTCCTTCGCCATTGGGGTTTAATCTGTTCACAACCGAACGTGAATTTTTTCAGAATGATAATGGGGATTGTAGAACTAAACCGGTGCCTTAGGTTTAACCTTGGAATCCCTGCCATTCGGCATTGTTATGCCTTGGCCAAATCCATTGGTTGGCAAGGGCACTATTTCCTTAGGGCCAAGGACACGGACCATCATCTGGTGACAATGCTTGCCAGCTCTGGTAAGCGTGTTGATGATGTCATGGTCGTTGTTCGTGGCAACTGGGAATTCGGCGAGGGTGAAGATCGTCAAGATCCAGTGCCTAGGCGAAGAGGTGAACCAAGTTACCGTTTAATCCCCCGTGCATTTTTATTAAATATCTACTTGGTTCAACTTCTACGTACTTACTATTTTATTTGTGTAGGAAACGACTTGAAAAAAGTTCTCATTTTGACAGACGAAGCTGTACTTGCGCAGATCAAATTCGTACTCCAATTCTTCGGTCGTTCGAATCTTCAGAAGCAGGGGAGGGTGGCCCACATTCTTTTGAGATACGAGCCAACCTACATTACCTTTTTAGCCGCCGATAATATTCCTATTCTGAGGGGTGAACAACACCTTACGGCGTTTGTTTTTCCCAGCTTCAAGAACCTTAGGCAAATTGGTTTTGAGGCATCAGACTCAGAGGCGGCGGACGAACAAGTAGTCGAAGGGGTCGCTGATTAGCCGAATCAACCACCCCAAAATAGATCTAACAGATCAGAGGGAGAGGTTAACGCAGCACTAAATTTGGCTTTTGAAGAAGTCGGGCTTAATCCTCCATCCGCTTCTGGCTGAGCCAACGTGTCCTTCGAAGACATTTTCATCGACTTGGGGGACCTACTCGGCTCGTATCCTGACAACATGGCTGGTGAGTCGCTTACTCAGTTGGCCAGGAAGAAAAATGCTGAGAGGATGGTTGCATGCAAGAAAGCTGAAGCCGAACGATCTCAGCTTCCACCCCCTCCACTTGAAGTTAGGACTGAGTCTAAACTGCCTGCTCCTATTGAGGAGACGGCTCATACTGATACGGCCGAAACTAAGCTTGTCGATCAACCAGAGGGCCAGGTGTTGGAGCAACGGAGAGAAAAGAGTCCGGCCGAGACCGAAGATTATTTGAAAAACCTGGTTGATAAACGGCCACGCATAGAAGAATCAGACCTGGTTATGCCGTTTATAATACAACTCAAGATAAAGAACGTGCCGATTGCTTCTGATGCATCGACAGTGAAGGACACCGATGGGGCCTTAAGTGGGGC
>NW_021024701.1:52472-132668 GCF_004153795.1 Camellia sinensis
TTCCAAAGACCACGGGATTGCCAATAATAAAACCTAACAATCTCCCCCTTTGGCAATGCCGTGACAAAACACACCTAACAAATAAAATCCTAATCACCCCAACCCATTACAGCCAACAAAAGCCAACTTCTTTCTCAAGGTCCTTGTTCCCTGGGGCCCGTGGCAATGGCCCGATGATATCAAGTCCCCATTGAGCAAACGACCAAGGGCTGGTGATTGAGCTCAACTCCTCAGCAGGCAAATGGGTTAAAGGGGAAAACTTCTGGCATTGTTCACATTTCTTGACGTAACACTCGACATCAGTTCTCATGGTCGGCCAGTAGTACCCTTGTGTTATAGCTCGATGAGCCAAAGAATGCCCACCAGAATGGGCACCACAACTACCTTCGTGTATTTCGGTTAAGAGTTCTTCGACTTTGTCCGAATGAACGCATTCTAAGTATGGACCAGAAAGGGATTTTTTGTAGAGCTTTCCTTGTGGATCTAAGTAATATCGCAGGGCTTTGTTTCACAGTTTGTGCGCTTTTTTCTTGTCCGTTAGGAGCTGTTCGGAAGATAGAAATGCAGTGATGGGGTCCATCCAACTTGGACCTGATTCTATGATATTGATTTGAATTGACTCTGAGGGGGCAATGCTCGGCTCAGGGATGAATCCTACTTCAATTGTCCATTTAATTTTTGAGTTGATGGCAGAGGCTAGGCAGGCCATGGCGTCTGCATGTGTGTTCTGTTCCCGGGTTATTTGATTCAACTCATGATGGTCGAATTTTGCAAGCAAAGAGTTTGTCGTTTTCATGTAAGCCGCTATACAGTCATTTTTGGCTGCGTATTCCCCCTTCAATTGGTTGATGACTAGCTTTGAGTCACAGAAGACAAGAAAACGCCGAGCATCGAGGAGATGTGCATTCCACAAGCCGGTTAACAACGCTTCATATTCGGCCTCATTGTTCGATGCTTCGAAGCCCAGTTTAACAGCATGCTCGATTATTGCCCCATCGGGAGCCATGATCACTACACCCGACCCACAACCACGTTGGTTAGATGATCCATCACAATAGAACTGCCAAATGTCCCCTACGTAAATTCTCCAGTTCGGCTTAGGTTGAATTTGATCAGACTTAAAGTCGGCGAGGCATCCAGTGAATTCGGCCACAAAGTCGGCGAGCACTTGCCCCTTGATAGAGGTTCTGGGCAAAAATTGAATATCATACTGGCCGAGTTCGAGAGCCCATTTGAAACGCGCCTTGATGCCTCTGCACTACGGAGTACTAACCGGAGGGGGTAGTCTGTTAGTACCCCAATGGTATGCCCCTGAAAGTAATGCATCAGTTTTCTAGCTGCCATGACGAGAGCCAGGACGAGTTTTTCCAACGGAAGGTAGCGTGTTTCGCCGTCAACCATTGCTTTGCTCACATAATAAACTGGCCGTTGCTCCCCAAGTTCTTCCTTTAACAGTACGACGCTGACAGCCCGGTTGGAAACTGCCAGATATAAAATGAGCGGATCACCTGCCGAAGGTGTTGTCAAGAGCGGAACTGACCGGAGGTAAGTCTTTAAACCTTCCAAAGCGGCTTCGCACTCGAGGGTCAATTCAAAAGCTTTTCCCTGACGAAGGGTATGAAAGAATTGCCAGCAGTGATCTGTGGACCGACTGATGAATCTATTGAGTGCGGCGGCCATTCTCATCAGCTTCTGAACCTCTTTGACCGACCGAGGAGAGGCGAGCTCTAGAATTGCTGTGATTTGCCTCAGGTTGGCTTCGATTCCGCGGTGGTTAACAATGTAGCCAAGGAATTTGCCAGATCCGATACCGAAGGCACATTTGGAAGCGTTCAGCTTCATTTTATATTTGCAAAGAATGCTGAATGTCTCTTCCAGATCGGCTAGATGAGTTTGCTCTTCTTTGGACTTGACCACCATATCATCGATGTATACTTCCATAGTACGGGCGAGTTTCTCTTTGAACATGGAAGTGACTAGTCTTTGGTAGGTTGCCCCCGCATTCTTCAGCCAAAAGGCATAACCTTATAACAATAGGTTCCTCTTGGGGTGAGGAATACAGTTTTGTCTTGGTCCTTCGGATGCATGGCAATTTGATGGTAGCCCCTGTATGCATCCAGGAAGCTCATACACTGATGATGTGTTGTTGCATCTACAAGTTGGTCAAGGGAGGGGAAAGCAATCTTTGGGACAAGCTTTGTTTAAGTCCGTGAAATCCACACAAACACGCCAAGTTCCATTTTTCTTCTTTACAACCACAGTATTCGACAGCCATGTAGGATAAGTCACTTTGCGGATTGCCCCAGCATCAAGTAACCAGTCAACTTCTTTAACAATGGCAGCAGTGTGTTCTGCAGCTGACCGCCGACTTTTCTAAATAATCGACTTACATTTGGGGTCAACGTTTACTCGGTACTAAGAAACATATGGATCCACCCCCAGCATCTCATATGCTGACCATGGAAATTCATCAAGGTTGCCGAGTAAGAAGGAGACTAGCTGCTGCCTGTCGACTTTATTCAGGGAAGCGCCGACCATGAAGTACCTGTCAAGGTTCCCGTCAATTTCAACTCGATCCAGATCCTCGGTTGCCTTTTCACTTGGAAGCCGCCCAACATCGCTGAGGTTCTCTCGATCCAACACCTCAATAGAATTCACTTCTAGCTCTCTTGGTGTCTTTGCGGCGAGAAGATAACATGCTTGTGCCGATTTCTGGGAACCACGAATTTGTTCAATGCCGCGTTCAGTCGGGAAGCAAAGTAGTTGATGATAGGTGCTTGGCACGGCCAACATGGTATGCAGTCAAGTTTATCCCATGATAAGATTATACGGCGAAGGAAGCTTGACAACCAAACATTCCACATCCATTGATCAGGAGCCCGCTCGAACTGGTAGTGTGATTTTGCCCAACAGATATTTCGGATTAGCGTTGAAGCCGAATAACGGGTAATGAGCTGGAGACAGGTCCGACTCAGTGAAGCCGAGTTTGACGAAGGTCTTGTAGTACATAACTTCCGAAGTGCTCCCTGATCAATGAGAACTCGATGACCAAGGGATTAATGTGGGGGAGCGTCACGCCGGCCAAATTTGAATCATCAAAAGTAATACTCGCAGCTTCGTGGAGCCGTTTTGCTGGTGTGATTTTCTTTTGGGGGTTAGGATGTGACTGAATTGTATGTACGGCGGATGCCATCGGCAAGCTGTATATCATATGGATTATGCCGAGTGAAGGTGTATCCTGCTGGAGGGCAACTGTTTTGGTTGAGTCATTCTTTCGGAAGTGTTTCTTAAGCTGACCATCTTGTACCACGTCTTCAAGGTGATCTTTCAAAGCATAACAACTTTTGGTATCATGATCGTGGTCTTTGTGATATTCACACCGCCTATCCCGTCTCCTCGTGTCAGGAGGTCCCACCATCTTGGGTGGCCATTTGAAGAACGGCAGATGTTGTACTTTAGACATAACCGTGCTGACCGGCTCTGACAACTCCTTATATTTCTTGTCCGCGCGCCTTATGCGCCTGCTATCCACTTGAAGTTGTTCATTAGACCGATGTGGACATTGGTCGTTTGATCGGCGCGAATCTCGTCTTTTGTCTCATTTAGTCTGATTTCGCGGTTCAGGGCTTTGTGATAGTACAGAATTTATCAGCTGAGCGATTTCGGATAGGGCCATCTTGTTGGACTTGTGCCCAGCTTTGACCCACAGGGCGTCGTCTTCAACTTTGCAATATTCCTTGACTCTCTTCATCAACGACCAGACTGTTTTGGGGGGCCTTCTAGTTAAGGAGCTGCTAAGGGCACTATCAGGATGCAACCCCATTTTAAAGGCGGTGATGGCCATGGAGTCATTACAGGCATTATCTACAAGATTAAAGCATTCCCAATAGCGCCGAATACGTTCGTAGGGTTTCCCTTGGTTGGATTTGCATTGCCCAGAGAGAATCGGCCTTCTTCGGCTGGACCTCATTGCTGATGAACCTTACCCTGAAGGATTTTTAGAGTTGATGGAAGCTCTTAATCGATGCCGGCTCCAATTTATAGTACCATCTGACGGCCAAAGGTCCCAAACTGCTCGGAAATATTCGACACATGAGGGCCTCGTTGTTTGCATGTAGCGTCATGGCTTGCTTATAATGACGGATGTGATCTGTGGGGTCTGATTTTCCATCGTATAGGGTGAACGATGGAGCTTTGAACTTTTTGGGAAGCATTGCCCTTGCGATCCTTCGAACAAAGGGGTCATGTTTATCCTCTTCGTCTGAACCATTTCTTCTTCGTTGATTCTGTGCGCGCGGACTCTCTTCGGAGGAACTAGAGGTTTCGACTCATCCATTCTTTTTGTATTATGGGGATGATGAGTCAGAATCACCATCACTATCTTGTCTCCGAACTCGAGGTCGTCAACCATCCCTTCTGAGAGGTCGTCTCAGATCTTGGCGTGCGGCTTGTTGGGATTTGGCCACCTCCAAGGCCAAATCCTGTCGAAGGCGCTCGTTCTTAGCGATCATGTTTTCCACCTTTGTTCGTTTTGCTTCGCCTGATCCATAATCGCTTGCATTGTCTCATGTGTTGATGTTGAGGGTGAGGTCTGGGCAACTGAGTCAAAGTTCAAGGTTCTTCATGCGGCGATGGTCTCGGGCCCAAGCATGTTGCTTGGAGTGGTTTCGTTTCGTCAACCACTATCGGAGGATCTTCTGTTACGCCCGCCATGGATGTGCTGGAGTATTCCCACAGACGGCACCAATTGTGGAGAAGTGGTTTGGAAATACTCTTTGGATCCAGTAGGATGCTCGTGATCCTTAGCTAGTCACCTGAAAAGAAATGAACACTACGGTCAGGGGTGCCGGAATTAGCACTCCGACGGATAAGTCAGTGTATACTCTCTTGGTTGCTTATATCTCAAGTTAAACTTAATTGTTCTCACATACCTCTTTTGGCTGATGCTCCTCTTATTTATAGTCGTCCTCGATGTTGATGGTTTGGCCCACCTTTCGTCCAATGAACAATCGCTCATTCGGCTATCTCTTCATATTCTGCCCAATCTACAACTGATACAGAGGCCGATCTTCATATTCGGCCTCTGTCTCTCGGGGCTGGCGCCGTATAGTACATGATCTAGTTTCCTTCTTTAATATATTCGGCTATCCTACGTAATAATTTACTCGGCCCCCACAACATACATTTGCAATGTATTAAATGAGAAACAATATTCAATGCACATGGATGAGAAATTAGTTTCTATTCACCTAATCCTCATGTTATTTCTACAACAATCATAGCTATCCTCCACCGATAGCTCAAAACAGATATTTCTAAATAGATATAAAATCTCCAATACTGATAAACTTTCCAAATTTCAAGGTGAGTGATAATACATATCAAACTCCGCAATTTATATCAATACCCACCCAATTTTATATTTCCAACATCAATTTCATTTATTTATACAAAATAAATATTTGAGCCATTTAGGGTAAAACCCCTTTTTCTTCCAAAACCCATTCCAAATATCAAAAATCAATGGTTTGATCACAACTCAACCTTATTTCTAACCCCACAACCATTTTCAATACATCCTTTTGAAAACCCTTATTTTGATTTTAAATAAAAAATCTAGGTTTGTTCAAAATCCTCCGAAATCACAAGATTCTTTCATAAAAACAAATAGCTAAGCTAAAAATCATAAAAAAGAGTATAGAGAATCCCTACCTCAAAACTAGAAGACAAGATAAACACGAATGAAACTCGGATGAAGCCGAAACCCAACTCTATTCGAATGGAAACGAAGCTCTAGGTGAGCCCTACCTTTTTAACAAAGGGAGTAGGGTGGAGAAATGAGTAAATTTTAGTGTATTTGTAGAGAGAGAGAGAGCAAGTTCTAGAAAGAGGAGATCTAGATCTAGGGTTTTAAAATGTTTTAAAGAGAGAGAGAGATGACAAAGTGATGTAAAAAGTGAATTTCACGAACTGATATACGCACAGTCTACTCGAGCGCAAAAAGTGAAGCTTGAACGTCCAGACACAAAAACATTTACCGCTCAAGCACAAGAAGTGACTCTTGAGCGCCAAGACATAATGAAAAAGTGCATCACCACTCGAGCTCAGGAAGTGGCGTTCGAGCGTAGAATACACACTCCAAGTAGTTTTACAGATAGAATACCATCGCTCGAGCGCAAGAATGACCGCTCGAGCGCATGACCGCTTGAGCGAAGGAAACACTGCTCGAGCATAGAATACACTCTCCCAGTAGTTTTGCAAGCCTGCAAAAGTACTGAGAGTTCACAAAGGCCGCTCGAGTGCAAGAAGTGACACTCGAGTGTAAGAGCAAAATTCTGGACAACAAGGTTTTTGAAAAACAATGTACTAACCTATTCCAAACACAACCAACACATCCGAAAGCCAAACTCAAGGAGGGAAAACAAGAATAAGACAAGAACAACCATACAAAACCAAGAAATCCGAATCCAGAATACCACACGAGTCGCGTCTTAAACCATAATCGCTATAACCTCCCCCTTAAGAAATTTTGTCTCTGAAATTACAAATCAAGCTTTACAACCATGTTTAAACCAATTACCATCTTGATAGTCAATCAATTGTAAAACCATGACTCATCCACCGGTCATTTATTCTCATTAACATGATAAACAAATCCTTAATACTGAATATGCAATTTACATTTCCAAAACATATACAATGTTTATATTAAATCAACATAACAAAAGTTTCAATACATGCTCAAACATTAACAAATAGGTCCGGATACTACTCACGGACTTCCAACTCACGTTCCAAAGTTGCTTCCTCAACTCTGTGATGTCGCCATAATACATTAACTAAGGGAATTGTCTTGCCTCGCAAGACTTGGTCTCGAGTATCCAAGACTCTTACTGGTCCCTTCTCATACGAGGTATCCTCATCTACCTTTAAGTCGGTCCAATCCAACATGTGCGTTGGATCCAGCTGATACTTCTGAAGCATACAAATATGGAACACATCATGAACCCCGGATAGTTGTGGAGGCAAGGCCAAATGATAAGCTACCTCTCCAATCTGCTCAAGGATCTTAAAAGGACCAATAAATTTAGGGGACAACTTTCCACTCTTCCCAAACCTCATCAAACCCCACCTAGGTGATATCTTCAAGAAGACATGATCACCTACCTCAAAAGACAGAGGTCTCCTCCTACAATCAGCATAACTTTTCTAGCGACTCTGGGCAGTAACCAACCGCTTACGGATAAGTGCAACTTTCTCCATCGTTTCTCGAACCAACTCAAGACCTAGCAAAGGTGCATCACCCACCTCAGCCCAACACACAGGGGATCTACACGGTCGGCCATGCAATACCTCAAACGATGCCATACCAATACTTGACTGGAAACTATTATTATAAGCAAACTTTGCTAAGGGCAAGTGCCTCTCCCACATCCCTTTAAAGTCAAGAACACAACCTTGAAGCATATCCTCAAGAATTTGAATTGTACGCTCGGATTTCCCGTTAGTCTGAGGGTGGTACGTAGTGCTAAAAGTTAAACTTGTGCCCAAGGCATTTTGTAGGCTCTACCACAAACGAGCTGTAACATGCGGATCTCTATCCGCAACGATCGTTACAGGGATCCCATGCAACCTCATTATGTCCCTAATATAAAGGTTGGCAAGATATCTACTGAGTCACTCACATGTATAGGTATAAAGTGCACCGACTTGGTTAACCGGTCAACTACCACCCAAATCACATCACTACCCCGTTTAGTCCTAGGAAGACCCACAACAAAATCCATCGTGACATGCTCCTACTTCCATTCAGCTATAGGTAAGGGTTGCAACAAACCCACTGGCCTCTGATGTTCAGCCTTCACTGGTTAGCAAGTAAGGCACCTTGATACAAACACGGCCACATCCTTCTTCATTCCCATTCACCAAAACTGGCGACTAAAGTCGTGATACATCTTTGTGCCTCCCGGATGCACCACAAGGCGTGAATGGAGAAACTCTCGGAGTACTTCCTCTTGGCAAGACCCTAGCACGAATAGACAATCAAGGTATCTAACACTTGAATCGGGATACACATTCCATCCTTTCTCTACCTTTCCATTGGTGATCTTCTCCAGGAGGGATTCTACCTCAAGGTTACCCCTCTGTGCTTCCATCACTCGGTTCACAAGTGTAGGTTGTATAACGACCGAAAACAAGGCAGCAGACTCCACGAACTCACCAAGATGCAAGTCAAACTCACCAATAGCACCTAACATCTCCTATTCCCAAATGGCAATACTAGCCACACTACCAATGGATTTCCGACTTAAAGCATCGACCACAACATTGGCCTTTCTCAATTGATAATGCAACTCATAGTCATAATCTTCTATGAACTTCATCTACCTCCTCTGCCTCAGATTCAAGTCTTTCTGTGTAAACAGATATTTCAAACTCTTATGATCAGAAAACACTTCAAACTTCTCGCCATACAGATAATGCTTCCAAATCTTTAAGGTAAAGATTACCGCCGCTAACTCTAGGTCAAGAGTAGGGTAGTTCCTCTCATGTGTTTTCAACTGTCGTGAGCCATAGGCTACTACCTTCCCCTCTTGCATCAAAACCCAACCCAAACCTTCCCATGAAGCATCACAATACACTGAATAGCCCAAACTCCTCTCTAGAATAATCAATACTAGAGCTGTGGTAAGTCTAACATTAAGCTCTTGAAATAACTTTTCACAAGTCTCACTCCACACAAATTTGATTCCTTTCCTCGTCAGTCTAGTCAGTGGTGAGGCTAATCTAGAGAAATCTTTCACAAAACAACGGTAATACCCAGCCAACCCCAAAAAACTATGGATCTCCAACGCATTCTTTGGTTATTCCCAATCTTGCATGGCTTCTATCTTGGATGAATCTACAGTCACCCCTTCCCCGAATACCACATGGCCTAAGAACTTTACTTCTCCTAACCAAAATTCACACTTCCCGAACTTAGCATATGGTTTGTGGGTTTTAAGCAACTCAAGCACTACCCATAAGTGTTCTTTGTGTTCTTCCTTAGAGGCTGAGTAAATCAAGATGTCACCTACAAAGACGACCCCAAAAAGGTCTAGGAACACGAAAGATCCGGTTCATCAAATCCATAAACACGGCTGGTGCATTGGTTAGCCCAAAATACACCACTAGAAACTCATAATGGCTATATCTCGTATGGAATGCAGTCTTCTAGATATCCTCCTCTTTTACCCTCAATTGGTGATAACTCGATCTTAGGCCTACCTTGGAAAAACAACAAGATCCTTTCAACTGATCAAACAGATCATCTATATGAGGCACTGGGTACTTGTTCTTAACAATTACCCAGTTCAGCTTCCGGTAATCAATACAAAGTCGTGACGCACCATCTTTCTTTTCGATAAAGAGAGCTGGCTAAGGCGAAGTACTAGGGTGGATAAAAGCCTTATCTAACAGTTCTTGGAGTTGAATCTTCAACTCACTCAACTCAGCAGGTGCAAACCTATACGGTGCCATAAAAATCAGTGTCGTGCCAGGCACTAAGTCGATAGAATACTTGATCTCTCGGTGAGGTGGTAAACTAATAAGATTCTCAAGAATGACATCTGGGTATTCACAAACTACCCTCGGTAATTCAACTCGGACTTCATTACACTCATTACTCAAGAAGTTTGAAAGAATACAACTAAGATCACTTCGACCATGCGGATCATACACTGGTGACAAGAATCTATCAGCTCTATTCCCCATGAAATAAAAATAATCACCGCTCAAGGTACATACAGCAACCCTCTGACGGTAATAATCTATAACAGCCCAATACAAAGACAATCAGTCCATACCCAATATAGCATCAAAACTTGACACGTTAATCGACACAAATGCAAAAGGAAGTCGGCGACTTGCAACCTCTATGTCACAACCCCAACACCGTTGTTGTAAAACAATCTCATCACCAATAAGTAACTCTACACTAAGAGGAGATGCTAACCCAACCAACTCTAACCCCAAAGCCGATGCAAATGCAGACAAGATAAATGAATAGGATGCATCCATATCAATCAACACATTAGTAATGGAATTGCATAACAAGAAGGTGCTTCTCACTACCAAAGGCGCTGGTACTGGGTCTAGCGCGGTAACAGCATACACACACCCTGTAGGTCTTTGCTCTACCCGCTCACCCCACGGAGCATAAGCCTAATGTACTGATTGAGCCGAAGAGGCTCCCTGATTGGCCTTTGAGGCCTGAGCTGACTGTGCAATTTGGTGATTATGTGTCTGCCTCGAACCAGGCGCACTAGGTGTGCCACCAAATTATGGGCAAAACCTCTTCATATGCCCTACCTGCCCACACTGATAACAAGTGAGCAGTTGCCCTCTCCTCTGGCTTTGGCTCTGAGAACGAGCAGCCGGTGGTGCAGACCGTTGCCCTCTTCCCCACTACGGGCAAACTGGAGACTTGTGACCCAACTAGCCATACTTAAAACAAGTGAAATATCCTTGACCACCTCTCCCAAAACCCGAATTCGAAACTGGAAAAGTAAACCTCTGTAGACACCCTATTTTGACCGCCCTTAAGACTCAAGCGCCTCATTCTGAACGCTCGATAATGAAACGTTATGCTATACAATTGTTCGAATCTTTAGCAAAATAATTCAGTTTTGAGCTTATAATCCCAACCTTATACCCCAATTTTTACCAAAATGTTTTAGACCTTGAAAATCTTTTTTTCAAACTTTTGACCCCCGACTGTGGGTATTTTGGACCCGGCCGTGCGTATTTGGGCTCGGTCAAATTTCCCTAACAGCTAAACCAGAATTGGACCAAGCAGGCCACTTTTTGGGCCAGCCGTACAATTCATTAGTCAGCCGGCCATGTTCAGCGGCTAGTAGATATTTTACTGCCAACTGTCCCCCCATATGCAGGCCTTACACCAGCTAGCTTAATACAGATATTTCCGATGTGAGAACCTATTTTTCTATAAATACAAGACCTCCCTTGCAATATACATGCAAAATAGATACACCATACAAGCTTGGACTTAAAGCTTTTGCTAAGATTGTGAATACTATTTCAGCTCCTTGAGAGTGCTTGGTTTGTGGTTTGTTAAATAAGAAGCTTTTCCTCTCTTTCAAGAGGTAAACTTTGAGGTATTTTACCATCTTTTCTCTCTCTTTTCTTTACCTTTCCATACTAATTTTAGAGCTATTTTAAGCTTAAAAATGTTATTAAAACTTGGTTACAAGTGAGTGAGCTAGCCACCCTTTCATTGGCTAGCTCACTAGTTGTGCACCCCTTTGTTTTTCTTCCATTTTTTTGCTTTCTTTTTTCTTTATTTGGTAAATTTCAGTACGTTTTAGGCACTATTTTTGGGTTGTTTTTGTATGTTATGAATTGAATATGGGCTTACAAAAGGGTTCTAGTCCTCCCTCCTACTTGTGCTCTTACTTCCTATGCTTTGAATTTCATATTTGTGTTGTTGTAAGTCCTCTCGGATTTGGCATGTTTAGGATATAGCGGCCAACCCGTTGAGTTGATCGTCTTTAATTTGTTGTAGCTTTACTTGGAACCTTGTGGTCAGAGGAGGATTAGAGCTTAAGCTTAGCCACCTCACCACAAGTTTGCTTAACTAGTGTAAATTTCTTGCTTCCATATTCTTGTTGTCCACCTTGAAGCTAGGTAGTAGCTTCCGTGTTCAAAGTGTTGAAAAACTCTCTTTTCGATCTCTTTTCAATACAAGGAAATAGATGTCTCATCCTTATTCTATGAAAATGAGGAGCTGTCAACAACTTTGGCAAGTTGTGTGTTTAAATTTTTGTTACTTGCTTTGATACTCCAAGAGAGCTCTTTCTTGAGAGGTGTTGAAAAGTCTCTCCTGGTTCCAATTTGTATCATGTAAATGGATGTTTCATCCTTATTCCATGAGTAGGGAGATGAGTTGACAACACTTTTTGAGTTGTTACTTTTGTTCCTTTTTGGTTGCTTCATGATCATCATGTTATCTTGTGACTTGATGATTTGTGAGTTAAGCATGCCTACCCCTTCCTTGACCAATTTCATGATAGGAATGAGGTAATGTTTGTCTTTTTGTTTTGTTTATTGAATTCCTATCCTATTGCTTCTAAAGATCATCATGCAACAAATTTGCATTGGTTGATGATTTGAGAAGTGAACCTATTCCTCCCTTAAGTATCTTCATGATAGGGAAAGGCAAAGAGGACAGACATCTCTTAGAAACACTCTGTCTACACTATTTTTACCTTAGTGCACAAAATAGTATTTTTACCAAAAAATACAGTACGATCGGATTTCTTTGGACCTGGTTGAGCCTCTTTGGGGGCCGACCGGACTCTAAAGTATGGTTCACAATGCAGTTTGCTAAAAACATAGAGCAGTGGCTGATGGTGAACCAGAGTAGTAGACATAGCAATTTCTGAGGACTGTCTTTGTTGGCATGCATGTGATCCTTGTTCATTCTTCATATATTATTCTTGTCACATTATTGTTTTAATAAGTTAGGTAATTATTCATTCAGACTTGTAATTAATTAGTTGATTCGGACATTCATTCGGACCCTCTTGTGCGAGGGCCAATTTGTAACACTTGTAATATTGTGTATGTCTTCCAACCCCCATTCTTTCTCTCTTTTATTCATTTGCTTACTATGGTTGCATGAAGTATCATATTTTTGGTCTCATATCATTACCATGACTTGCATCCACTTTTGCATACATTAGGATTTGGCTCATCACACTTGATAAACATTGATTATTTCTTGTTTGAATTACATGTTATACCATATGCCTTGAATTGATCCACATGTCATGTTAAGGAGCCGAATCCGATAGTTACATTTTGTATGTGTTGCATTAGTCACTTGGCATATTAGAGCATGCATTTTTCTAACTATTTTCTTCTATTTTGGCTTGCCTCGGTTGAGTAGTAGTAAGTGAGTATTTTTGCTTTAGCATATTGCATGTATGTTTGTATCGGAGCCAAGTTCAATATGTCGTACACAAATAGGAGTTGCGTGTAAATCGGCTCGTAATGGCTTTACCCTTGGGATAAGATTGCCAAGAAGGCGAGTGAAGTGGATCGGCCGTGGCCGAATAGAAATAGATTGAGGGCCAAATAGGTGATAAATTCTACCGAATGATTGAGAATCCAGTTGTCAGAGTAAGGTGTCCACAATCAGAAAACGGGCCCCAGAAGAGTAATATAAAAGAGGAGGAGCATCAGCCAGAAAGAGGTATGTAAGAAAAAGATAACTTGAGATATAAGAAAGACTTGAGTGAATACTAACTTGCCCATCAGAGTGCTAATTTCGGCACCCCCGACCAGATTGTTCATATTCCCATTTCAGGTACAAACTCGAGGATCAAGAGAGTCGGCTGGGACCAAAGGGTATTTCCGAACCACATCTCCACAATTGTCGCCGTCTGTGGGAATACTCAAATGCTTTCATGGTATACATAACAAATGATCCTCCACTTGTTGCTGATGATGTTACACCAGGAGATGATGTTACTCCAAGAACCACACATGGTCCGGAGAATATCACCGCATGAAGAGTTCCTCATATTTTCGGAGTTCTTCTTCCTCATATTTTCTAAGTAAAGGGTATTTCCAAACCACATTTCCACAATTGGCGCCGTCTGTGGGAATACTCAAACGTGTTTATAGCAGACATAACAGATGATCTTCTACTCGTTGCTAATGTTCTTACACCAAGAGATGAAGTTACTCCAAAAACCATGCTTGGTCCGGAGAATATCATGGCGCGAAGGGCCCTGACCTTCGACCCAGTGACTCAAACTTCGCTTTTAACCTCGATGCAGGAAACCATGTAGACGATCATGGATCAAGCAAAACGAAACGAAGAATGTCTGGAAGACATGGCGGTTAAAAACGAACATTTGCGTAAGGAGTTAGCCTTGAGTTAGCCAAATCTCAACCAACCGCACCACGCCATTACCGAGGTCGGTCGCCAAAGGAGAACGGTGATCGACGGCGTCGGCGTCAGCGTCGGTGTCGGAAATCTGGTAGTGGCAGCACTTCCAACTCGTCATCCCAGGAGCCTAGGAAGAAGGGACGAGCTAATGTGTCCAACTCATCTGAAGGAAGTCCGTGTGTACGGCACAGGCAAGGGAAGGGAAATGATGGTTCGGATGAAGACAAACATAATCCTTTTATACGACGCATTGCAAAGACTGTATTGCCTAAAAAGTTTAAAGCACCAACGCTAAGTCAAACCCGACGGATCACATTCGTCATTACAAGCAAGCGATGACGTTGCATGCTGATGATGAATCCTTCATGTGTCGAATATTTCCAAGCAGCTTGGGACCTTTCGCCATTAGATGGTATTATAAACTGAAGCAGGTGTCAATAAAAAGTTTTCATCAGCTCCAAAAGTCCTTCAGGGCAAGATTCATCACCAACGAGATTCAGCCAAAGCAAGCTGACTCTCTCTGGGTGATGCAAATTAAACCAGAAGAGATCCTCCGTAAGTATTCGGCGCGCTACTGGGAGTATTTCAACTTGGTGGACGATGCCTGCAACGATTCCATGGCCATTACCCCCTTCAAAATAGGGTTACATCCCGATAGTCCTTTCCAAAGCTCGTTGACTAGACGTCCTCCCAAAATAGTCTAGGCGTTGATGAAGAAAGTTGAGGAATATTGCAAGATGGAAGATGATGCTCTTCGCGTCAAGGCCGGACATGAAGTTACAAGCTGCTAAGGCTGAAGAAGTCAAAGAGAGGGAACAATATCAGCGAGCATTTCAGTGGACCCCTGGAACCACGACGCCAATCAAAGCGCGAAAATCAAGGGGATTTGCGTCAGTCAAGCGAACAGTGTTCGCGCCGTTCGAACGAGCAGTATCAAGTGAATAGCAGGCGGCCAAGACGTTCGGACAAGAAGTACACGGAATTGGCAAAACCAATCAGCAAGATCCTACCTAAAGTCCAGCACCTACCGTTCTTTAAATGGCCATCCAAGATGATTGGACCCCTTGATATTAGATGAAGGGATAGGCGATGTGAATATCACAAGGATCATAGCCATGAAACTGACAGTTGTTATGCACTGAAGGACCATCTGGAGGAGTTGGTGCAAGACGGCCGACTGGCACAATATGTCCGAAAGGGCAATCCACCAACCACGGTGGCTTTACACCCAGATTCCCCTCCACTTGGTGTGATTCACATGATATACAGTCTGCCGCCACCGACTCAAGTATATACAATCCAACTACAACCCAGCTTGCCTAAGCCGTACACACCAGCCAAACAGCCTCATGAGACTGGCAAAATCAGTTTCGACGACACCGATCTTGAAGGGGTAACGTTTCCCCACGAAGATGCCCTCGTTATCGAGTTATATTGTGAACCATCGCGGAATAGAAGCCAACCCGAGGCAAATCACGGCCATTATAGAACTCGGCTCACCTCAGTCTGCTAAAGAAGTCCAGAAATTGATGGGAATGGCCGCCGCTCTCAACAGGTTTATCAACCGTTCCTCGAATCGCTGCCGGCCATTCTTTCACACACTTCGGCAGGGCAAAGCATTTCAGTGGACCCCCGAGTGCCAGGCTACACTTGACGGCTTGAAAGCTTATCTCCGTTCAGTACCACTCTTGCAACCCCATTGCTAGGCGATCCGCTCATTTTATAACTAGCGGTATCCAATCGGGCGGTTAGCGCCGTATTATTAAAGGAGGAACTCGGGGAGTAGCAACCAATCTACTATGTAAACAAGGCAATGGTTGATGCCGAAACACGATACCTACCACTGGAAAAAGCTCATCTTGGCTCTGGTGGTGGCTGCCAGAAAGCTGATGCACTACTTCCAGACTCATACCATAGGGGTACTAATAGATCATCCTCTCCGAGTAGCTCTCCATAGCACGGAGGCATCAGGCCGAGTCTCTAAGTGGGCCTTGGAACTCGGCCAGTATGACATCTAATTTTTACCCAAAATGGCCATCAAAGGGCAGGTATTGGCCGACTTTGTAGCCGAGTTCACTGGTTGCCACGCCGACTTCAAGCCAGACCAACCCTCCCCTCAACCTCAACCTCAACCAGACTGGAGAATGTATGTCGGAGACATTTGGCAGATGTATTATGATGGATCATCCAACCAACGTGATAGCGGGGCAAGTGTAGTAATCATGACCCCCGAAGGGGCAATAATCGAGCAGGCAATGAAACTAGGGTTCGATGCATCAAATAATGAGGCCGAATATGAAGCATTGCTAACCGGCCTCTGAAACACGATTCACCTAGGTGCTAAGCAGTTACAGGTTTTCTGCAATTCAAAATTAGTCATCAACCAGTTGAAAGGGAAATATGCGACTAAGAATGACCGAATGGCAGCCTATATGAAAATGGCAAATTCCTTGCTCACGAAATTCGACCACCACAAGCTGAATCAGATAACCCGAGATCAGAACACACATATGGATGCCCTTGCTTGCCTAGCTTTTGCTATCAACTTCGAAATTAAACGAACCATCGAAGTGGGATTCATCCTGCAGTTGAGTACAGTTCCCCCGAACCTGTCTAGGTCAACATCATTAGCTCAGAGCCGAGTTGGATGGATCCCATCGTTGCATTTCTTTCCTCAGAACAACTGCCAGCAGATAAGAAAGAAGCCCATAAGTTGCGGAATAAAGTCTTACGATATTACCTGGATCTCCAGGAAAAATTTTACAAAAAATCTCTCTTCAGGCCATATTTGGAATGCGTTCACCTAGACAGAGTTGAAGCCCTCTTAATTGAAATACATGAAGGTAGCTGCGGTGCCCGCTCTGGAGGACGCTCATTGGTCCACCGAGCTGTAACGCAGGGATATTACTGGTCGACAATGCGTACTGATGCTGAAAATTACGTAAAAAAGTGTGAACAATGCCAGAAGTTCTCTCCATTAACTCACCTGCCTACCGAAGAATTGAATTCCGTTACTAGTCCTTGGTCGTTTGCTCGATGGGGCCTTGACATCATCGAACCGTTACCACGAGCTCTGGGAAATAAACGATTCTTGATCGTTGCAACAGACTATTTCATGAAGTGGGTCGAAGTAGAATCACTGGCACATATCCGAGATGTTAACGTTAAGTGCTTTTGTATGGAAAAATATTATAACCCGATTTGGCATACCCAGAGCATTTGTCTCTGATAACGACACCCAATTCAACTGCGGCGTCGATAGGGAACTATGTAACAGATATGGTATCCGACCATACTTTTCCTTTCCGGTGTATCCACAAAGTAATGGTCAAGCCAAGTCCTCAAATAAAGTGATCCTGGACGGAATCAAGAAACGATTGGTAAAGACCAAGGGCAAGTGGGTTGAAGAGCTGCCCAGTGTATTGTGGGCTTGCTGCACCATTCCGAGGTGTGCCATTGGAGAAACGCCATTTGCCTTGTGCTTTGGGATAGAAGCTATCATCCTTGTGGAAATCAGTCTGCCCACTCTTAAATCAAAGGCTTTTGATACAGGGCGCAACGACATGATGTAGGCCTTGGATCTGAATGTGTTTGAGGAACGCCGAGATCGGGCACTTGCACGCATGGCGTGATATCAGCAACTCCTCGCGAAGTCATATAATTAGCGTGTACAGTTGCGCCATTATGCTCCCGGAGAATTGGTCCTCAAGAAAGTGCTTCCTGCTATGAAAAACCTGGTAGATGGAAAGTTAGGTCCCAACTGGGACGGTCCCTATCAGATTGATTCGATTGCTGGCATAAGTGCATATCGCCTTTCGGACATGACTGGCCGAAATCTACCACAACCCTATAATTCGATCCACTTGCGTAAATTTTATCATTAAAACCAACTTGTACGATATGCCAATTCGTTTTTATTTGTATTGTTGTGCAAATGTGTATGCATCTATATAGTTACTCAGCAATACAATACGCCTTCCACATTGCCGTTTCATTTAAATTTACCAAATAAGCCTCCAAATTCTGAGCGCCTTTCGTGCATCACGTTTGGCCATAAAAAAGACTCCGGATTCGGAGCACCTTTCGTGCTTGGCACGTTTGCCCGAATAATCCTCCGAATTCGAAACGTGTTTCGTGCATGATCACGTCTGGCCATCAAAAAAACTTCGGATTCGGAGCGCCCTTCGTGCTTGGCATGCTTGGCCGAATAAGCCTCTGAATTCGGAGCGCCTTTTGTGCATGATCACGTTTGGCCATCAAAAAGACATTGGATTTGGAGCGCCCTTTGTGCTTGGCACATTCGGCCGAATAAGCCACCGAATTCAGAGCGCCTTTCGTGCATGATCACGTTTGGCCATCAAAAAGACTTCGGATTTGAAGCGCCCTTCGTGCTTGGCACGTTTGGCCGAATAAGCCTCCGAATTCGGAGCGCCTTTCGTGTATGACCATGTTTGGCCATAAAAAAGACTTCAGATTCAGAGCGCCCTTTATGCTTGGCACGTTTGGCCAAATAAGCCTCCAAATTCGGAGCGCCCTTTGTGCTTGGCACATTTAGCCGAATAAGCCTCCGAATTTGGAGCGCATTTCGTACATGATCACGTTTGGTTGAATAAATCCTCCGAATTCGAAGCGCTATTCGTGCATGATCACGTTTGACCATCAAAAAGACTCCGGATTCAGAGTGCTCTTCATGCTTGGCACATTTGGCCAAATAAGTCTCCGAAAATGCGATTAACAGTCGTAAAAATGCATCAGCGAGCTAGAAGGACAATAGAGTGGCATGGGGCATATGCAACAATGACAAGCATCAAACAAACAAGCAGAATGTATTTATTTCAACGTGCAAATACATGGGTACTAAAAAAAATAAAAATAAATAAATAAAAAATAATAATAATGACAATATGTTTTTCTTGCTATTTAAGCCTTCTCCGAATCAGTCCCTTCTTTTTTGTCATCAGTCTTCTTGGTGTTATAAGTTTTGAAGGGAAACTTGTAGCTTTGGAACAACGGTGATGCAAAATCGATACCAGCAACATGCAAAGCCTTGATCCATCCGCGCTTAAAGCCATGGTTCTCACATCCGCCAACTTTTCTTTAGTCTTTGCAATGTCGATTTTTCGGTCGTCAATGAAGCCTTCTTCATAGGCCCGTGTTCTTATTGCTTCTTTTGCGAACATGTTTGTTGTATCCCGATCGGCTATGGCATGATCAACCAGGAGCTGGTTTACTCTGTCTATTATGATCGGGTTCATTGCATTCGCCGATTGAGTCTTGGCGGCGTTGGCCCTTCTCAGTTCATTCTCGGGCTTCTCCACGCGACGCTTTAAGTCCCGAATACGCTCGTCTTTTTGTTCAATTTCTCTTTTCGCGGCTTGAAGGCGCATGCTAATCTCATATGAGCTATAGAGTTCTCTGACAGCTCCATGAATGCCCTCCCTGAAGATTTCATAATCACCCCGTCCAATCATTGATTGTTGCACTTCGGGTGGAAATATTTGCCGAGTAAACTCGACTGCCACGTTCGGATCGCGAATGATTGAGTCCGCTTCGGTCATTGGTTTGTTTCCAATAAACATTGAAAAACTTAACGAGCACGGCGGCCTACACGGTTCGTTCTGCGTTAAAGCAGGTGCACCCCCAGTTCTTGCCTTCCCTCGTTGCTGCACCCCCCTCCTTGGCTATCTTTCTACCTCGCCCCCTTTTACGCATCTACTTTGACGACGGGGGGATCGACGCCATTTTATCTATTCGGCCTCTTAGGCCTCTCTTGCTCCTCTAACGCCATTTTATCTATTCGGGAAGATTCGCCGCCAGTTCCACGGTTCATTTCTGCGTCCAGATCAGCTAACGTCTTTCCTTCTCCCTTACTGTTGAAGAATACCCTTCTGGATATACAAATCTTACTCCAATCGACGCAATGCTCTTTTCTCTCTTACGTTCAGTTAAGTCTGAGAGCTTCCATTTAAAGAGGCCACATGCCCCCCACACACCTGGCCACCTTACTTATTAATTACGGTTGCAACAATTACGAAGCGCCTGCGGTTGCCGCTGCCATCCAATGTATTCAGCGGTTATAATCAGCTGAGGCAAGAGCAGATTTATTAATCTATTCAGCTTATCTTCAAGCATTTTGTCGAATTACGACAAATGCCCCACCTGATCCCATGAATATGCTTCATCCATGTATTCGGCTGTTATGCTCAGTGATCAGCTGGGGCAAGGGCAGATTTATTAATCTATTAGGCTTATCTTCAAGCATTTTGCCGAATTACGACAAATGCCCCACCTGATCCCATGAATATGCTTCATCCATGTATTCGGCTGTTATGCTCAGTGATCAGCTGGGGCAAGGGCAGATTTATTAATCTATTAGGCTTATCTTCAAGCATTTTGCCGAATTACGACAAATGCCCCACCTGATCCCATGAACATGCTTCATCCATGTATTCGGCGCAGATTTATTAATCTATTCAGTTTCTCTTCAGACATTTTGCCGAATTAGTACAATGCCCCACCTGACCCGATGAACATGCTTCGTCCATGTATTCGGTGGTTATGAAGGGCAGATTTATTAATCTATTCGGCTTCTCTTCAAACATTTCGCCGAATTAGTACAATGTCCCATCTGACCCCATGAACATGCTTCGTCCATGTATTCGGTTATGCTCAGTGCTTAACTGGGGCTATGACAGATTTATTAACCTATATGGCTTCTAGATTTATTAATCTATTCGGCTCTGCAACCATTTCTTTCGTGTTTTTATTTTTATGGTGATATGGCACATTTTAGTTTCTCAATGCTTAAACATTCACATTCATTCGCGAAACGGGCATTTTCATTAATAAACTACATGAGTACATTTACTTTATACATGAAAATGGCCTAAGTCCAAAATAAAGTGCTAACAAATGCTAACAAAACAAAGGCAGCGGAAACTATTTATTACAAAAAAAAAAAAAAGGCAAAGGAAACAAAAGCTAACAAAACAAAGGCAGAGGAAATTATCTATTACAAAAATGGCCGATCAAAAGTCCAAATTCTCTGGATCTGATTCTAGCGGTTTGACTTTTAATTACTCATAGGGAACCGGCTGATCGAGAGTCACCTTGGCGGCTACCAAAGCTTTGAGCCATTCATGCTTGAAGCCTCGATTCTCGAACTTCAAGGCTTCATCAGCGTACAACTCTTTGGCCTTCAGCTCGTCGGCATCAAAGGCTTTGGCCGCGTTTGCCTTAGCAAGCTCCCTCGCCCTTTTCTCTGCTTCAAGATCGGCCTTTGGCTGTGAGATTTCTTCTTGAACCGACTTTAGAGAGCCGTCTATCAAGTTAGCCCTCTTTTCGGTAGCCCTGTGCAGCAGATCAGCATGTTGAGCTTTCTCTTGAGCAGTAACTGCTCTTACCTGCTCTTTTTCGGCCTTTGCCGTTGTTGTAGACAAATTGGCGATTGCCACAATGGCCTTGCCCTTCTCTTCTTCTAACTGGCATTCAAGGACGCCGAATTGCTCTATGACGTCGTAGTGATGACAGCCGATCTTTGTGATACTTCCTGCCATCTGGAAAAGCAATGAAGGCAAGACATCAGTTTGAATAGGAACAAGTATTTAAGCTATTGGGAAATTTTGGATGTTTTAATAACTTACCAAAGGCAATCGAGATGACATTCGGTTCGGCACGGAAAGTTGCTCGGTCTGCGGGTAGCGAGAGCGCTGAAGCCACACTCAGGGCCACGGCGGGATCTCTGATGACCAACCCATTGGTAAGCACCGGCGCATTCTTCATCCGTGGTTGGATGATGAATGCCTCGGCTAAATCATCTTCGACAGGCGACGTATCCACCCTTGGCCGTTTCTCGATCGATGCCTTTAATAATTCGATCAAGGTCTCGATAGGTCGTTTCTACCCTGTCAGATCGGCTCCCAGGACTTCTACCTGATTCTATTTAGAAACCAACTCGGCCACAGTTGTTTCGCAGGTCGTTTCTTCTTGACGCACCTCACGAGTTGGCGTTATTTGACTCCCCCAAAACCCGCCGACTTGCCTTCTGGCCGCTATCTTCTCTGCATTTCGTTGCCTGGAAAATTGGGCAAGTGATTCTCTGCTCATCTCTTCGGCTTCGGATTCGGCCCTAGGAAGATTTTCTAAGCCGGTAAAGATATCGTCCTCTAGAACAGATAAGTCTACTCGGCTAGAAGTGGAAGGGAGATCGGTGCAATGGTTTGGGTCGATATGCTCAAACGCCAATTCAATTTCTCTATTCAACTCCTGGTCCTCTGCCCGACCCTTTGATTGTGCGTCTTCACCAACCTCTTCACCGGCGTCGGAACCCTCAACACCAATATCCCTTAGACTTTTGTAGCTAGGAAAGATAAGTGCAGTAAGTTGTCATTCGTGTGTCGGCATAGGGATATTATCTACGGCCGAGAAAGTGGAATAAGTTGGATTGTATCTCAGTAAAACATGGGTTGCACGCCCTTGTCCTTGAAGGTTTGCACGACCTTTGTAATTGAGGACTGCCTTAACCTACTTCAAAACAGCTTCGTCCGCCGATGTCAATGCTCTTTTCAAGTCGTTGCCTGCAAGAAACACAAGTAATCAGCACAGTATTTAAGCCGAATAAACCGTTCATTTTAAGACATACTAGCAATTCTAGCCGGCCACCTGGTTCGCCCTTTTGCCTTGGCACTGGGTCTTGGCGATCTCCTCCCTCGCCGAATTCTCAATTGCCTCAGACGGTGACCATGACATCATCAACCCTTTTGCCAAAGCTGGCGAGCATGGTTACCAAATGATAGTCGACGTCCTTGGCTCTTAAAAAGTAACGGTCCTGCCAACCGGTTGATTTCGCCATAACGTAGTAGTGTCGTATGGTTGGGATTCCTAGGTTAAGACCTAGTCGGCGATTCAATTCCACTATACCCATGATTATTCGGTAGAAGTTCATGTTTAGCTGGGAGGGAATTAATCCCCAGTAGCGCAGGACTATCCTAAGAAGAAGATGGAGGAGGAATCGAACTCCACCCTTAGCAATTGCCAAAAGAGGAAAGTTAATGGTGCTTGTGTCAGCCCTCTCCATGTCCACCACATTGTCTAAAACAAGGGATAGGTGGACGTCGTCTGGGATGGAAAAATGACGACGGAAGGTTGCAATTCGTTCCTCTGAGAAGAGGGCTTTCAAATGCCTCGCCATTTAAAACGGAATACAAACAAAATGTACACTTCAAAAAAAAGACAAAACACAACAGTGGACTGGAATGAGAGCAGGAAGAGAAAGGGGAGTGAAATTTACAGGTCAAAGAAGAAGATGAACAATGGGAAGCAGAAGTGCAGAAGCCCTTAAGGAGGTTGGTGTGAAGGGTGCCAAAGTAGATTGAGAGCCTTTTGATTCAAGAATATACGGAGGGCTGGTTTTCAAATAGAACATTAAATGATTGTCAAATACAAAGGGGTAACAAGCTCTAATGATTAAAATATCGTGCCTGTTCTGATGAGCCAGTTCCAAAAAGTGCAACTACGTATTTTCGACTTTCAAGTCTGATATGGTCTCCGAGATGTTAACCAAACATGCCGACCATAAAGAACTTATTCGGATGTTTGGGAGGCAATTGTGGGAGTCGAGTTTAAAATGTCGTATACAAATAGGAGTCGCGTGTAAGTCGGCTCGTAATGGCTTTACCCTCAGGATAGGATTGCCGAGAAGACGAGTGAAGTGGGCCGGCCGTGGCCGAATAGAACTAGATTGAGGGCCAAATAGGCCATAAATTCTACCGAATGATTGGGAATCTAGCTGTCAGGGCAGGGTGTCCATAATCAGAAAATGGGCCCCAGAAGAGTAATATAAAAGAGGAGGAGCATCAGAGAGGAGGGATGTAAGAAAACGATAACTTGAAATATAAGAAAGACTCGAGTGTATATTAACTTGCCTGTTGGAGTGCTAATTCTAGCACCCCCGACCGGATTGTTCATTCCCATTTCAGGTATAAACTCGAGGATCGAGAGAGTCTGCTTGGGCCAAAGGGTATTTCCAAACCACATCTCCACAATGGGCTTACACATGATGATGTGGCAAACTTTAGTTGCCTTGTTCATTGAGGTTTTATTATTCAGTGCTATGGCATACTGAAGTTTCTGTATCTCTTTAAGCTGCTTAGGAAAAACACAAGCCTTATAAGATTAAAAGGACTGTGTAGTACAGAGTTATTGTCATTTTCCATTATTTTAAAAATAAAAAATATGGCATGAATAGTGAAGAATACTGAAGTAGGAAGTGACATGGATTTTAAGTATCATTATTGTTGTTTGCATGGGCCTCCATCCTTAAGTGTGTTTGTGCTGGACATTCTGTTACCGGTCATGGATAGGTAGACATATTTCACTTGTTGCAGTTATGATGTTCCAGTCTAATCATCTACGGTCTAGCATGATAACATCACCATTTTTTTTTTTTTTTTGAATTTTATGTCAATTGGACTTCCAGTTAATTATATCAATTGTATTTTATAGGTTAGGATTTAATGGATTGTTGATAAAATTCATAAGAACAGTAAATTGAGGTGCAACTTCTGTTCTATGTGTTAATGATAATAATGAATTGTATTATAGGAAAAAGAATGAAAAAAAAATTCCGTTGCAACCTTTTCTATTCTTACCTTCTTAATCATTCATTGTTCACCATTATTTGACAAAGAATATCTCATGGATAACACGACCATGCGAAGATGCTCATAGATATCTCATCGGCACCCGAAAGGTTCTAGCTCTTTGACTAGTTGATTAAAATCAAACTGAATTTAAACTCTTTTTGTGTTACAAAAACATCACATTATTGATCTGTGTTATCTCCTTGCTCGATGGGGGGTTGGGTGGTTGTAGAGGAACTATAAAACCTATATTCTACTCATTTGGCCAATTTTTTCATATATCACCATCACGTGCTCCATAAAGTATTCAATTTTCTGACAGTGATTTCGTAATGTTATTAATGCACTTGCAGGAAACTATGTATTTAAAGCCATTTGGTTTTCAAATGCCCCACAGATAAAGAATCTAGTTCTCCAGAGAGGTGACTTTAGGTCTGTTATTTACTCTTCTTTTCTTTTTCTTGTAATCTGAAATGAATGTGTTCTTTTCTTTCCCTTTTTATTACGCATATGTGACCAATTTATAATGTTATGGATTTATTCTAAAGAGAAGTAAAATTTCCAAGTTAGTATTATTTTAACTGACACCCAAAGGGTGATACATCTAAGTTCTAACTCTGGTAAGTTGATCAAAATCTGGTAACATTATTTTGCATCTAAATCTAACATTATTCCTCAGTTGAAGAAATAGAAAACTCTTCAAACTGTGTTCTTTGACGAAATTCTCCACTGTGAAACTTCATCTTCATCTGCTTTCTGTCTCTCTGTCAGACTCTGCTGTGCACTGCAAAACTTACCTCACTGCACCCGGTGCAATGCTAAATAAGCAACGAGCCGATAACCCATCAACATCAAGGCCATTATACACACATCTATCCACAAATTGTTCAGACCCACTGATTTGACAGCAGGAAAATCTGCAACCCGGCAGTAGGCTCCATTTGTGCATTCGTAATAATCATTCTCATTGTACTGAACCCCAAGAAGGAGCTTGTAACAGTAGTAGCTATAGCTCAAGTACTTCAACCAAACTATGAAGGGTGGGATTTGTTGAATATAGTACCCCCCAGCAATGAGGAAGACGAGGGTTGTAACTGAGGCTAAAGTAGTGGCTTGTTTTACGTCCATGAGTATAGCACCAATAGCTAAGCCAAGACTTTGTGCAACGAGGACATTATAAAGGACAACAAGAAGGGAAAGGATGAAAGTGACGGGATTGGGTTTGAGCCCACCCATCCAATAGATTATGAAGGTAAATGCAGTTGGCAGTGCAAGCTCCAGTGGCAAGTCTCCAACAGTTCTGGATAAAAAGTAGGAGGAGAGGCGGTACATTCCAGATGAGCGTTCCTTGATTAGCATTGATCTTTCTTGGGGAAATGTGAAAACAGCATTGTATAGAGGGTAGAAACCCCAAAACACAGAGAAGAAGAAAAGCATGGCAATCTGCGGTAAAGAAGAAACCCTTGTTCAGCATCCACAGGAAATTAAAGTTTAAAACAGCTTTGGATCTTTTAAGTGGTCATTTTCTTTTCTGAATTGTATTTTTCCCTGAGGTTTTCCGAGTACGAGAAACGTTACATAGAACTGGAAGGAAGGAATTAGTGATTTTTGACTAATGGAAAATTTTGAAGTGGTGTGATATTGAAATGAGGTGTCTAAACTAGTCACATAATGTAGCTTTTAGTATGAAAACTACCCTCATGAAACAATAGTCCAATAATTCATTTAATGTAAGTACCCTATCATAGTATACATGTATACAAAATTCTTACACGATCATCAATGTGGGATGTTGGAGTATGCCACCATAGGAGTCCTCCAAGTACAGCGACACTTATGACTTGGAAGATTCTTAGTTTATTGAAGGCTTCATATCGCCGCTCCCTCAGCCCCCTCAGAAGCAGCACCTTGAATTGATGCCACCAACTTGTGCACCATTGCTCTGGCTTTACATTGCTTCCTGCATCATTTAAAACCAAATGACAGTTGAGACTAGTCAAAAATTGACTAGTCAAAAATTAGAAGAAAAGAGAGAGAGAGAGAGAGAGAGAGAGAGAGAGAGAGAGAGTTGAAGCTGGTTTGCTGATTCATTTGCTACAGAAGTTGAGGGACTGCGATAGCATGGCTATTTTCAAAGAGGGGAGAACGGAGGGAACTTACTTGTGGACGCATCTTTTGTAAGATTGTAGTTATTGACTTCCAAACTGCATAATTCTGCTTTCAATCTCGTAGAAATGTTCTTGTCATAGGCTGAGATGAGAGCATCCCTCACTGACTTCCGCTCTTGATCTGTGTTATCTCCTTGCTCGATTGTGTGCTTGTAATCAGTTCCAATTCCTGTAATAAAAAAAAAAAATCACAATTCTCATCAGACTATGATATTTTTGTTTTTCATTTCTTTTCTTATTAGAAGATGTAATTAAGTGAGCATATGGTCTTCAATACAACATATGTTCTGATTTGTAGTGCACGATTGTTATCGTGCTACTATGAATTATGAATTTCATTATCATGAATTTCATTATCTGATTATGCTTAATGAGAGTTACAAATGACTCAAAACTTAGCTTTTGTATACTAAGCTGAACATTGGAATGTTTGTTGAGTGGGGCCTCTGTATACTGCTTCTTTTTTTCTTTTTTTCATTTATGATTTAATTGTAACCTCCACTTTCAGTAGGCCAGGTGATATTTGTATCTTAGTGGATGGAAACAAAAGAAAGGTTGGAATAATTGACGAATTAAAGACAGTTCCAATCTGCACATATGGACTTTCTTCTTTAAATTTTCTCAAAGAACATAAAGAGAAAGTACTGTTATTAGTTTCTGCCGAAAAATTAGAAAGAGAATTTGAAATTACCATTGGCAAGATCGAGCAAGAGATCGGCCGGATTGATTGTGATGGATGTTGGAAAACCAATTGAGGAGAAGTATTCCAAAGCTGTTGATGCAGGACCGTAGTAGATGGGGCAGCCTTCAGAGAGCAAGACTACCTTATCAAACATGTGGTAAAGTCGGCTTGAGGGTTGGTGAATGGTGGTGATCACAGTTCTACCACCACTGGCAAGCCGTTTGATTGTGGTTAGGATCCGCTGAGCCGTGGTTGAGTCCAAACCTGAGGTGGGTTCATCTAGCAATAGTAAGCTTGGGTTAATTAGCATTTCTTGGCCTATACTCACCCTTTTCTTCTCCCCGCCTGATATCCCTCTAAACAGTGGCCCTCCTATCATGCTGTTCCGGCACCGAGTTAATCCCAACTCGGTGATAACTCGCTCTACATGCTGAACTTTCTCATCCTTTGCCAAGCTAGAGGGTAGCCTTAGCAGTGCAGTGAATAGGAGAGTTTCAGCTACAGTGAGATGAGGGTATAAGACATCGTATTGTGCAACAAATCCTGTTCTCCTTTTGATGGAACCACAAAAAGGCTGGCCATTATATGTGATCTTTCCGGATAGCTTACCAGTAAGACGACCTCCGAGGGCAGTAAGGAGTGTGGTTTTTCCACTGCCTGATGGGCCAAGCATCGCTAGTATCTCTCCTGGACAAACCATACCTGTCAACCCGTTTAGTATGGTCTTCTCCACGGAGCTCGATGTTGCATCACAGCACGATCCTTTCTGCTCCAATCTAACCTTGTAAACCACCTCTTCAAACTGCAAATAAAAAAAATGGGTTTGTGATTATTTATGCTCCTCTAACATATGACAAGTGAAACTAGATTAATATTTTTTAACTCTCTCTTGAGAGAGAGAGAGAGAGAGAGAGAGACAGACCTTTAAAGTTATGGGGAATAAGGTCAGTTGTAGAAAGGATTGTGAATTGATCTGTACAGGGTAAGCGAGGACAGCTGCATGACGGGGTTCCAGTACAGTACCGTTTTCTGGCACATTTGACAGACCTGCCATGGCTTCACTGCTTCAAATTTCTGGTTTTGACACTGTACGGTGGAGGGGTGTAACCAACTTAAAATGATGTTGATGCTGTTTTCGGTTGTGATTTGGGGTGGGGATGGAAAGGGAGAGAAGTTAAAGCAGTTGCTCTTAACTTGGCTTCCCAAAGTGAACTAAACAACACACAAATATATAAACACGGACACACTAGTGAGGATCTCTTACATGTTAAAAGCCTTTTATAACGTAGGCCTAGCCTCCATGGTGGGTTCCCACCTATCTTAAAAAGTATTCTAACACTAACACTAATGCAAATTCATTATTTATATTAATCTCTTTCTGAGTTCCCCTTCCCTTTATCATATGCGCATCATCTCTCTCTCTCTCTCTCTCTTTGTGTGATGCTGTTCTTTTATAATTTATTTTCTATCTCCTTACAGTGACCTTGGGTGCATGGATCGTCATGCAGCTTAATTCCAACAACAGGAGCCGGGGAATGAGAAACTTGCCACTGATCAATATCCTTTTAAAAGGTTGGCCTTTGTACTCACTTTGTTACTGTTCATAAAAACCACCATCTTGAACACTTGTAAGAACCTCTATCCTACCATGATTCATGAAGCAAGTGGGAACACCGCAAAACTTAGATACAGCTGTACCCTCGAATGGTCACAGACATTTTTGTTCAGTTGGAGGTTTTGTTGTTTTGAATGTGTGCCATATATATCTATTGCCATATACATATGTTTTTTATTTTTTTGAAACATTTGAAAGTGGAAAGTATAGAATTTTTTGCTACTACCTAATAGACAATGATGGTGCTTCCCACCTTTTTATGCCAATCATCTTTTTATTTGGATTTATGTAAGACCTTTAAGCAAATGGATTTCCTATCATACTTGTGTTTTTCCTTCCTTACTTACCCAAAAAGATTTTGTTATTATTGTAGTTGGGTTTTTTCACATCCCCTCCTTTTAACTGTACGGATAGCTGTAAATTTTTGAATAATAATCTGTGTATTCAATTATCTATAATATAAAGAGTACAACCGAATTATATAGACCTAATCTAAAAAAGGAAATAAGAATAAACTTATATTCTTATAATCAATCTAATATTTACATAATCAATCTAATAAATTTACATAATTAGCATAATATTTTCACATCCCTGCTCAAACTTAAAGTGTTTTAGCAAAAAATACTGAGAATTTGTAGAGAAGGAATTGAAAATGAGCAGTGGTGTGAGTCTTGGTAAAGAAATCAGCAAGTTGAAGTGCTCAAGAGACGAAAGGAAACGAGACAGAGCCAGACTGCAGATGCTGATACACAAAATGACAATCAATTTGAATGTGTTTCGTCCGTGCTATGGACAACCTAAATAGCACTGCGATTGTCTCAGCAAAGAGAGGTCAGAGAAGACTAAGATACACCTAAATCAAATAAGAGATAACGGAGCCAAACAATCTCAGTAGTGACACAAGCTACAACATGGTATGGCAGTAGAATGAGCAACAACAGTTTGTTTCTTGCTTTTCCAAGAAATCAAGGAATCACTAAGAAACATGCAAAAGCCAGAAGTAGACTTACGATTAGTAATATCACCAGCCTAATTAGAATCAGTATAAGTCACCAAGTCTAAAGAGGAAGCAGATGACAAGAGTAAGCCCTGAAATATAGTACCACGTAGGTAGCGAAGAATGCAAACCAAAGCAACCCAATGTGTAGAACGAGGAGTTGAAATGAACTGGCTAACCACATGAACAACATAAGTAAGATCAGGGCCAGTGACAGTTAGATAGACTAAGCAACCCACAAGCTCTCGATGTAAAGTTGGATCATCCAGAGGGACACCATCAGTAGTGTTAAGCTTCACATTAAGCTCAATGGGGGGTATTAGAAATTTTAATGTCAATAAGACCGAGACAGTGAATAAGGAGAAACTCAAGTTGAGTGACAGTGGCCTGAAAACAATCATACCAAGCACGGGGAGATTGTTTCAAACCATACAGAGTACGCCAAAGACGACAAACCTGTTTAGAGGCATAGGGAAGGCCAAGAGGAGGAGTGTAATTTTAGAGTAAGGAGAGATGAGGAGTTATATGATAAGAGGCATCAGAATAAAAAATCTAGTCAGACGAAAAGATACCTGAAGAAGACCCAAGCAAACCTGAATGAAGAGAGGAAATAACTAAGGAAGATGGGGAGGGCTAGAAGGTAAACAATATATGTTGAAGTTGAGAAATCAAAGCACTCAAGGAATCCAAGTCATGAGCAGGAGTCGGAGCAAAGGTAGTATAAACGACTGGAGTCTGAAAAACTCTGAGTAGAAGTTCAGAAACGTGACTGAGACTGTGGAGTAGATGAATGTCCCTTCTTGGGACAGTGGTACTTCCAATTGCCCCTTTAATGACAGAAAGCACACTCATCAAAAGCCAGAGACATCGTAATAACCAAAAATTTGAGCGATTCAAGTAAAATAAATCCAAAATAGAATCGAAATAGCCAAACTAGGGGTCAAAGAGTAATAACCAAAAATTTAAGGGGTTTGAGTGTAATAAACTCAAAATAGACCAAAACAACCAAACCAGAGATCCAATGACTTGATAAACTAGGTGCCCTAATGAACCAACTTCATAACCAATCTTTACGAGCAGACTTGCAAAGAGAATGAAGGAGAACCAACTAGAGAACCATAAGTCGAAGCAGAGAGAGACAATGCATCTTGATGTCACGATGACCCAACCTCATGAGTCGAGAGATGATGATGACCCAACTTCACAAGTCCAGCGACAGCCTAATGTTGGGATTTTCGAAACTAAAGAGATCGCGACTTAGAGCACCGAGAGAGATCACGAACAAACAGTTAGGGTTTTCGTGAATGGTTTGCGAGGCAGAGGATACGACGAATCAGTAACCAGATGTGATAAAGAGAAGCCCATGGACAGAGGAGACGAAGCAACTAAATGGGTCTTTCGAACCAACTAACCATATGACCCAACCAGACGGGTTGAACGAACGAACTCAGATGGGTCAAATAAGTCAGATGAATCAAATGACTTGATGAGTCACGATGAACATAAGTGATGAACAGATGGGATGAACCAATAGGTTGAATCCCGACAAACCAGTGATGGGTAATCTTGAGCAAACCAAAGATTAGAACCAGAGAAGCTCTAATACCATGTAAGTTTCTGAATAATAATCTATATATTCAATTGTATATAATACAAAGAGTACAACCGAATTATATAAACCTAATCTAAAAAAAGAAATAAGAATAAATCTATATTCTTACAATCAATCTAATATTCACACAGTCAGTATAATATATTTACATAATTAGCATAATATTCTCACAATAACATCATTCAAAAGCTTGGTGTGTACATTCAATGCTTCATTTAAGATTAATTTCATATACTCTCCATCCCAAAATAATAGTCTCTTTTGGGGAATCTAATTTTTTTGATAGTACAATTATTACACTTTAAAAAAAAATTAATTTTTCAAAATTACCCTTTGATAGTATATTTTTTGGAGAATATCAATTGTCATAATTGTACTCTTTATATTGTTAATGAATTTAAAAGAATGACAAAATAGGAAATTCATATTATTTTAGTCCTTAATTTTTGAAAATAAATTAATATTTTAAGATAATAAAAAATAAAATAAAGAACTAATATTTTGAGACGAATAGAGTAATTTCAGGATGCTGATTTGAGTCTGATTGTTTCAACTCTACTCGAATGTATAGCTCTGGCAATAGGTCTAGTCTATTTATGACAAATTTTGTTTGTGTCTTCACTAAACTAGGTCATGGGAAATATGAATAAGTGTAAGCTGAAGTACAAAAAGCAAAATACTTTCTTAGAGCATCTCCAACGCTTAACTTCTTTTTTTATCAAATCTGATGAAAAAAATGACGATTTTTTCAATTTGATACGAGGTGCTCCAACGGTGAGCATCAAAGCAAAATTAGGGAGGTGGTCGACCGGGTGGTCGACCGGCCGGTTGACCAACCGGTCGACCGGTTTGGGCAATTTTTTTTTGACCAACCGGTCGACCGGTTTGGGTAATTTTTTTTTATTTATTTTTTTTTACCTGTTTCAACCTATTTTGACCGGTTTGAACCTAGTTATTTCAAAGGGAACCGATGTATCTCTTTCAACGGTCAGTAACAGTGATTTGGTAAAATCCGGAACTTGTTCTCAGTTTGATACTTTTTTTGCTGATTTCTCATTTTGATATTCATTTGATGCAACGGTTGGAGCATGGAAAAGTATATTTTTCATCAAAATTTAAATCTGATATCAATTTTGGTTCACCGTTGGAGATGGTCTTACCAGAAATTTATATCTAAAAAGGCAAAATAAAACCCAAAAAAAATAAAAAAACAAAAACAAAAACAAAACTCTAAAGAATGTGAGTTGGATTTGAAACAAAACACCAAGTTGAAGGTCCATTTCTTGTTA
This sequence comes from Camellia sinensis, assembly GCF_004153795.1. Lineage (NCBI taxonomy): Eukaryota > Viridiplantae > Streptophyta > Magnoliopsida > Ericales > Theaceae > Camellia > Camellia sinensis. Next base: position 85,436 of record NW_021024701.1, read on the forward strand.
GTAAAATTTGAGAGTAAGAGTTAATCAGGTACTCTTGAAGAAAATCATGTAATAAGCAATGCATCTGGATTCAACGCATTTTATTTGAAACTCACACCGATTTAAAATTTTAAGTGTGTATGTGAGTTCATCTAATACATATTAAAACCCTTTTTCTTTTAAATTTCTACCATAGTTGTCAAATCGGGATTCGTATCGTGAATCGAAATGGTCTTGTATCGAATCGCGAATTGAATCGAATCGTGAATTGTAAAGATTTGGTCACTTTTTTTAAATCACTTAAAAACATATATCTACACATTTAGATGTTAAATGTATCTTATGAATATAAAATATTTAGACTTAAATCAACAAAAATATTATTTTGAATGATAATCACGTAATTTAATAGGTAAGAAGTTAACAAAGGTTCCTATGTAAAATCACCACTTACCTTTTTTTTTATTTTTTATTTTTAGATTTTTTTGTCAACCATTCTTTATAAAGGTAATAACCAAATAGAAACTATTAATTTCTAAAGTAACAATAGTTAACAACGATATTGATATTTGGACAATAAGCATATATACTTTTCTAAATAAGAGTGAGCAAATAATAAGTAAGAATTATCTAGGATATTTTATTTTAAAGCCTAAAACATTTTAACAGGTATAACTGACCTCACACATGTAGTATTCAATTTAATAAAATAGTAATAGATAATTCATAGTGTTTAAAAACATATATCTACACATTTAGTTGTTAAATGTATCTTATGAATATAAAATATTTAGACTTAAATCAACAAAAATATTATTTTGAATGATAATCACGTAATTTAATAGGTAAGAAGTTAACAAAGGTTCCTATGTAAAATCACCACTTACCTTTTTTTTTATTTTTTATTTTTAGATTTTTTTGTCAACCATTCTTTATAAAGGTAATAACCAAATAGAAACTATTAATTTCTAAAGTAACAATAGTTAACAACGATATTGATATTTGGACAATAAGCATATATACTTTTCTAAATAAGAGTGAGCAAATAATAAGTAAGAATTATCTAGGATATTTTATTTTAAAGCCTAAAACATTTTAACAGGTATAACTGACCTCACACATGTAGTATTCAATTTAATAAAATAGTAATAGATAATTCATAGTGTAACTCTAATCTTAAACATCTTTAAAAGATATATTACAATTTTTTGAAGGGGACAAAAATGAGAAGAAAGATTAAAAATATGTTAGGTCTGACTGAATCTGATTGGATACTATAAAAAACTCCATGATCACTAAAATAATAACAAATCATATATATATGTTGGTTATTTTGGTATTAAATACTATTAGAAGTTGTATTATGTCATTTTCACTAAAAAGATGAAAAAATGAGTTGAAAATATGTCAAACACAATAATTTCAAAAATTGCATGAATCATAAAAAGTGAATTGAATCGTGAATCGATTGTGAATCGTGCGATTCACTAGAGATTCATTTTCAAAATAGATTCACTCATAGATTCGTATCGATTTTGCAAAAATTACGTATCGAATCGTGAATCGTAAAATTCTGATAGCAGAGATTTCTTCCCATATGAGACTCTTTTAATTCACTTATGTGCAACAATCTCCATTTTATTCCATATGAAAAATATTCACAAATTGGCAAGCAAAAGTTCAAAAAGCCAATACTGGCAGGATTAAAGTTCAATCTATTAACTATCTTTTTCCAATTTTTTTATGATAGAACGTCACTATGTTAACTTTGTCAGTTACACAAGGAGATCTTCTGAGATAGCTCTTCTCGAGAGTTGCTTTTTAGTTCATAATCATGAGTTCGTGTTAATAAAAGTAGTAATGATGCTCTCCTAACTTTTCTATATCTGTTAAGAGAATTATGATGAAAAAACTGTTATAGTTACCACATTTTAAGAAGTTGACAATGCAACATAGACACAGACACGATATAAAAATTTTCAAAAAATATAAGACACAACATGTGTGGATGTCAAAATATATAGTTTTAGATGTTTATTATACAGAGGGGGTGACCATTGGTTTAATGGTTAAGACTTTGCCTAATAATCTTGAGATTATGGGTTCAAGTCTTGGAACCATCACTTTGTACATTATGTCAAAAGTTAGGTGTGTATTCAATCTTTCTCCTCCCAAACACACATTAATGTGTACTAATTAGGCGTTGTTTTTAGATGTTTATTATATGATATATATAATGATAAACAATTCTTATGTCGTATATGGGAATATTTAATACCAAAATAATAATCTTTAACGTTTAAAGGACGAGAATATGTAAATCTTTTATCATTTCTATGTTATTTTATTCATCTTGTAATGTGTTTCATGTGTCTAAGCAATAGACACATGTTTCCAAGGTGTCTGACCAATGTTTTTTTTGGGTTTGATTGGCGAAAATTAGTTGTTAATTGTTAGATTAGCACCTATGGGAGTTAGCATCCTCATCTTTTGTAAAGCACCAAGTGTCTGACAATATATTGAAAAGTGTTCGATGAGTATTGTGTTGTGTCATGTCTTATCAGTGTACGACACACCCACCTCTTTAGAAGTGTTTGTATTTCTTAAAAAAATTGTATAGATGTCTCAAAATCATTTTAATTGTGTAGTTCCTAGTAGGAATGTGCTTTTATGAAATTGCTATGCTCAATATGGTGTGCTTATTCTTCTTCTGTGTTTGAATATTGGATTGGTGGAGAGAAAGAAGGGAGGGGAAAGTTAAAAAAAAGTTGATCTTACTAGGAATGTGCTTTTATGAAATTGCTATTATTCTTCTACTGTGTTCAGATATTGGATTTGTGGAGAGAAAGAAAGGAGGGAAAAGTTTTTATTATATATATATATATATAAACCAGTTTCTATTTTATTCAATTTTCTCTTCTTTTTTTTTTTTTCTCTACAAATTCAAAATCCAAATAAAACCCTATAGAATTTTCTTTTGTATGACATTATTCTTGATAAAAAGCATAGGAAGGTGCAGATGATGCTAGGATCTTTTTGTTTAGCACAAAGCTCCCACCATGTGGTCTTTTGACCACAAGAATTAGGGTCAAATTCTCTCCAAAATTGTTGTTGCAATTGTCATTTCTCAGTTAAAAAGCATAGGATATCCATGCCTCGTGTGGGAGAATGAATATATGCTTCTCTCTTAGATATGGAAGAACAATCTATAAAAAGGAGAAGACCATAGGCTTGTGGAAATATAAAGCTAAGTGTGAATTGAGTAGTTTGAACATTTAAGTTAAAAAAAGTGAAAGCAATGGTGCTTTTCCTAGTAAAGCCAACTGATTCTTATATTCCTTTCAAAAATGTTGTTGTTTTTAACTGTTTTTTCAACATTCGCATCACCGAAATTCGACATGACTATTATGTTATTATATATTATTATATTTGTAGGGTCAGTCTGTGATACGCATTTGTATGTTATTCACACTTTCAATAGTTACGATCCTTTGTAATCGAATTATAATATAAAACTTGTGATCTTGACTTGATCATATTGAATGTCAGTTATACTTTTTTAAAGTGTGCACCATAAAATTTTCATATTAATTCAAAAAGAGGATGAAATTAGATGCTAAGCAAAGTCTTCCCCTTAATATGCTCTCTCTCTCTTCTTTTTATCTATTATTATTTTAGAATGAACTAAGAGAGAAATGATTAAAGGAAGAACCCATCATTTGGATTCCAATTTGTGTCCATAAAAATTAAATATATTTGCAGCGCACTGAGAGATAGAGGGGCATAAAACATGGTGGAGCCAAGCTTTTATGTGTAAGAGTTTTGGCAATTTGGCATTGGGTGCGCATTATATTTTTGCTATCCTAACTTTTCTTTTCCTAATCTTTACCCATTCCTACTTTTTTTTTTTTTTTAAATATTTAAGAATACAAGATTATTTATTTATTATGACAAAGAACTTCAACTCACCCATTATATCATTCAGTACAACGTCGTGTGAATAAATAATAAAAAGATACTATACAGACTAATAAATTTTACAAACTATATTTACTAATGTGTCATAATAAAATTAATTAAAATCTGAAATAAGACTTACTTTAATAATGTGATGCTATAAAAAAATTAAAATATAAAACAGTACTCGCTTCAATAATGTGATTGGTGTCACATAAGTGAGTAAATTTTTTTTTAGTTTATAATTTTTTTAATTTATTTAACATTACTCTAAACTCCGAATACAAAGTTACAAGGAATTTTCTTTCACTAGTGCCCTAGCCTTTTGACATATTTTCACATATTCCCTCTTGCTTTGAGACAATTTTCTTTTTTATCTATAGCCCCATGTTGCTTGGATTCTTTGTCCGTGTGCATACAAATACTTAGATTCTGGGTAGTTATAGACTAATGTGGTGAACCCTATTCATATGTTCGAATCTCATCACTTATCTAATTATAAATTATTATACGTGTTTGATTCGTTTATAGAGAAGATATTAATGAGATTGAAGTTGTTGGTGTTAGTTATTCAACATGTATATATATATATATATTGGGGTGGTGAAATCCATACATAATTTTACATTATCTATGCTATACTCATTCTATAACCACCTGGTTAATGGCTCAGCCACACAAGATTTTCTTTTGTCCACTGGCTCTTGTAGGTGTGAAAATGATCTGCACTTGAACACACTGGTACACACAAATTTCCAAAATCAAATATAATTTATCAACTTGGCTGTAAAGGTGAAACTCATCAATCAACATCAAATAAGGTTCAAACAGCTTGGTCTTTATCTGAATCACAACTATTAATTTAAAAATAGTAATAATAATAATTCAAACACATCATCAATTTTGCATAGTTCTTGCTGTGGTTACTTGTGCAATCTCTCCATTGTAACTTGATTTGATGTGGAACTTCTGAAATTAAGGAGTTGTTTGCACTTTTTGACTTTTTGAATAAAAAGTAGATGAAAAAAAAGGTATTGTTTGGGATAATTTTTTGACATTTTATGAAAAAATGTGTATTAAAATAGTATAAAATAATAAAATTACCGTATTACCTCTATGCTTTATGCATAGTGACAGTGACTATTGAAGGAACCAATACGGATTGCTTTGAATTGTGTGGTGGGGGTAGACATGCTTTAGATTATATATATAGGATGAGGCTTCCCTTTCCTTCATCGAACTAGAGGGGTCTACTACGGGTCCTGTTTCGATAATTCGAACCGATCAATGTGTAGAACTCTTCGAGTACTATATGCTTATAAAAAATTACGTTGATCGGATATCAATAGCTATGTGATCAAATCAATTTTGTATAATAAAAAAAATTGATGGTGAAAAATAAACAGTTGAAAAAAATTTGATTTGATCATATAGCTATTGATATCCGATCAACGTGATTTTTTACAAGCATATAATAATAGACGAGTTCTACACATTCAACGATTCGGATTATTGAAACGGGATCCGTGGGAAGCCCCCACGGGCCCAATAGTACTCTCTAGTCCGATAAAGGACTGGAGGGAAGCCTCATCCATATAGTGCACTGCACAGTGAGGGTACTTGGCTTGTGTATAGTACAAGTTCATTGTTGTACTTGGCTTATGTACTCTTCTTTTTTTTGTATTTTTTTGGTGAATAGTGATAATTTTTTGACTTTTTTAGTAATTTTTTGACTTTTTGTCTTTTATAGACTATTCCAAACAAGCACTAAATATAAGCAAATCGTGCCTACTAGTATTGAGTGCATTTTGAATGATTCAAATTTATTTATGGAATAACCTTGTCATTCTGTTTATGTAGATTAACTCAATCAAATAATTAAATTAAACATACATAAGATCCTAGTTGTTCTTCGTAAATACTGTGTGATATTACTTATGTGGTGTTACAAGGCAATCGCATAGCTAAAAATTTTACAAGTGAAATATGTTTACTTCTTTGTTAGGTAATTAGGAGGAAAATAATGACCGAATTACACTGTGTTTGGTAATTTAGAAGATAAAAGAAAAGAAATGATTATGTAAGTTATGAGAAAAAAGAAAAGAAAAGAAAATATTGTGATTTTTTTCCCTCTTTAGATAGATAAGAGAGAGAGAAAAAAAATGATATTAATTTTTCTCCTATCTTATTTAATTAAGCTACATAAAAGAAAATAAAAGAAATGATATAATGTTATATTTGTTTTATACCAAAAAGTGTAGTTTTGGTATTGTAATAAAATAATATTTTATGTTCCAATCTCTTCACTTTCAGTGAGATAACAGGTGCTATGAGAGAAATATGTTTCCTTTAATTTCTTTCCATTTCTCTCTTATTTGGTTATCTAAACAAGTAATTGAAATCCATTTTTCGTCATTGCATTTCTTTTATCTCCAAATCACACTAACCAAACGAAGTGTTAGTGTGTATTGCTGTTTCTTATTAATAAAAAATATCACGTAAACAATGTCGTATGATACTTCGAAAATATTTAAAAATTTTGTAGTTGGATCTACCATAATAAAAGAGAGTCACTATTTTCATTTCATTTTACTCCAAATACACTCTATTCTTTATTCTTATTATATATAGTTATTATTCTTACTCTACTTTATTTCAAATACACTCTATTTTATATATAATAACACTGCAACAAAAAGCACTTTTGGCGACTAAAACTGCATTTTTCGTCGCTGGAAGTAGTAGAATTGGTGACTAAAATGGAATTAGTCGCCAAAATTGATCACTTTTGCCGACTAAAAGAGTTTAGTCGCCAAATATAAGGGTTTTAGATACTAAAAGGCAGTTCAGTCGCGGAATGTAGGGGTTTTAGCGACTAAAGGTTGTTTAGTAGCCAAAAGTCACTGTTTTTGGCGACTGAAATGATTTAGTAGCCAAAAGTGATGGTTTTGGCGACTAAAAAATAGTTTCGTCGCCGATTATAGGTGTTTTGCCGACTAAAAACTGTTTGGTCGCTGAAAGTGAAGCTTTTTGGCTACAAAAAAAAAATTAGTAGCTAAAAACAGTCAATTGCCGACTAAAATTCAGTTTAGTAGCCAAAAGGGAACGTTTTTGGCAACTAAAAACAGTTTTAGTCGCCAAAACTGCTTATTTTTAGGCGAAACTTAATTTTTTAGCGACTAAATCATAGTTAGTAGCTGAAAATGATAGAATTGGTGACTAAAAATTTAATTTAGTCGTCAAAAGTGGCCTAAACTTTTTTTAGTAAATAATTTATTTTTTACATAAATTATATTGAATTAAAATAATTATATGTATATCTATTGTTTTGTATTAATACCGGTCAATATACTATATAAATAATATATATTGCATATATATTCATGTGATGTTGTAGTGGCATAGTGGAGGGAGTGTGTTGCACAAAGGTTTGGAATGTGGGACGGTTGGCGCAGTTCGAAACTCAGAAAAAGCAAAAAAAGTGGGTTTTTTTTTCGACGGAAACACCTTTGGCGACTAAAATTATTAGTCGCTAAAAGTCTTTATTTTGGTGACTAAGTCGTTTAGTCGGCGATTCAGTGAGTATTGGCGACTAAATTATTAGTCGGTAAATGTATGATTTTCAAAAGTGAAACACTATTAGCGACTTAACACTTTGGTCGCTAAAGACCTGTATTTTGGCGACTAAAAAATTATTAGTCGGCAATACCTATGCCGACCACGTATGTGCGACAAATGTGGCGACTAAAAAATTTTGTCGGAGAAAGTAAAATTTCGACTTTCGGCGACTAAAAATCGAGTTTTGGCGACTAAAAATTTAATCACCAAAAATACTTTTTCTTGTTGTGTAAGGACAAATAAAAAAATGTATTTAAAACAAAATTGTGTATTTAAAACAAAATAGATTGAGAATAATGATTCGTTAATAAAAATATGAAATCCTTTTTATTATTAGTGAAAATACTTATCACAACTTAATAATCTCAATAAATTTCCGTACTTAGACCTAATAAAAAATTAAAAAATGTTTAGGACCCTATAAAGAAAGACCTCTACGATTCTCATTGATGTTTTAATTATTAACGTGTTTAAATTTTTTTGAGAGTTATGTTTAACAATAATATAAATAATTCAAATCATTTTAAAAATTATGATAATTATATTTTGTGAGCGTCTCTTTTATTATAGTTAAAAATTTAACAGCAAAAGAAAAGAAAAATAATAGAATATGATATCTGAGAACTGTGAGATGTGTGGGTGGTGGGGGGGTGAAAATTGTCGTATGTGAGTTAAAATGAAAGGAGTTAGGAAGTTGACACGTGGCTCGCACTCCTAGTTTGTAGTGGGGGCGTCGTCGTTTTGTGCTCCACACAGACATCTGATGATGATGTCTCTCTTACATGCGATCTGATCAGAAATCATTTGGTGGAGAAAAGGACTGGGATCCACACCCACTCATCATATATCTATCCCACCATTATACTTATTAATCATTACCAATTAATCCAAATGGTGCGGCAATGTGGTAAGATTTTGAGGTAGAAAATCTTGAATTTTTTTTTTTTTTTTTTTTTAACGCCATTTGAAATGGCGTTTCTACTTTTTTTTTTTTGGAGTAGCTATTTAGGTGATAGAATGAGCTTTTTAAGTTTGAGTCAATCGTATCTAATATTAAGAGTGTAAGTTTGAATTATCGTTTATGTAGGAGTCCACAACTTATTACATGTTTGAGTGACTCTGGAATGTTTTAGAAAGTTAGTAAAAAGTTGATTTTTTTTATCTTTTTTAGCTTATTTTGTCTTTTTGTGTGTAAGTTATGTGAGAGGTGATGTGTTCTAAAATTGATAAAAAGTTAAAAGCTGACTTTTTACCAACTTTCCAAAAGAACACTTTGTTATGTAGCACCACATAAAAGTGATGTCTGCGATCTTGATTCCTTAAGATCTTAGTCCCACAAGTCACCCCTGTGTTATTAGACTTTTTATACTTACTAATAATTTAATAAAAAAAAATCATTACTAAAAGCTGTCCTTAATTTTTTTTTGTCAAAGATAGCGTTAATATAGTTATATTATAACTGAAAGGTTCACTACTATTGCATTAAATTATTAATATTAAAAAATATAAAATTATAAATATTTTGATTTTTTATTTTTCTTGGGATAACTTAATTATTAGGCACTTCAACAACCTTAATTAGTTGTGGACTCATGGATGACTTCAATTTAGATCACTAGGGAAGGTTGTCACGTCATAAATGGAAGCAGAGAAGGAGAGAAAAAAAGGAAAAGAAAATGACTGTCACTCACACTTAGACCTTTAGATATCATGAATGTGCACAATGATAAATTAAGTCACCTAACATCCATGTGTGGAGAGGCATCTACTTGTTCGCATTTCATTTGCCACATCTTCTCTCAAAAATTGACAGATTTTTAATGCTGTATTTGTTTTGATGAATTTATTTAATTGTGGTTTTAAAATTAATATGTTAAAAGTTGTATGAGTGATGATAGATGTTATGGTGATAGTGACGTGGAGTGATGGAGGTAGTTGTGGTGGAGGTAGTAATGGGAGTGGCGGTGGTGGTGATAATATTAATTAGATTTTAGTTCGTAAAGTATTTTTTATTTTTTAAAAGTAAAAAATATTTTTTGTTTAAATAAATTCATTTGTTGGTCACGAAAAATATTTGTTGTTGTCTTTCATTTTCCGTCATATCAAATGTCAAAAATAAAATTATGTGAAGAATTATATTGATTCGATAAAAATATTATGAAATCATGTGGTTGTAATTATCAAACTAAATGATTTTTGTTATGATTCGAGACTTAAAAAATGAACATGGAAGATTATCGAAGTGGAGTTCATAATGAATTTACCAAATTGACTGGACTGAAGAACTGAAAAGAAGCTTCTCCCATCCAATAATGGTTGATTCTAGATATGATTGTCGATTGATATATCCTCTCTATAATTTATGCAAAGAGATACAAGAATCAAACTGATCTTTGTGAGGAGGAATCAATACCTCAACATAAGCCAATAAGTAGTCGATCTTGTGTTGAGGGAATCAATACCTCAACATAAAACTAAATTAGGTTTTTTTTTTTTTTAAATGTGTCTGTGTGAGAGTGTGAGAGAGAGAGAGAGGCACCAAACTTCCTCAAAACCTTTATAGAGGCATTTCTTAATTTACCTAAGGCATATCTATATCTCTATCTAGGTAACTTGTATTGGATCATAAATTTGACTATAAAAAAATTTTTAAAAAAAATGGAGAGAAATGTGAAATACGACTAACTTCTATTTTATTTACACTGCTTTCTTCATTTTCTTTTATTACACAAATCTGTACCTAAATCTAAGTCTCGAATACATAGATTCACACATGACAATGAAATCTAACCTCTACCAAAATAATGGGCCTGTTTGATACGGTTTACTACAAGTTAAAATGGGTCTGTTTGGTGCAATTTATTATAAGCTAAAAATTGATAATTAAAAAATAGAAGTCAAAAAACGCTGATTTTCCAACTTCTAAATAATGATGGCTTTTTTTAAAACTTATAATGGCTTTTTATAAGCAAAAGTTGCATAAATAGTTTGTCATGAATTTCCAAAATAATTTTTTTAAAAAAAAATTATAACCAACTCAAATAAGTCATACCAAACCGTCTCAATGTTTTGTTCTTAAATGTGAAGTCAACCGTGGAAATACTAACTATTTTGGGTTTGATAAGCGTTGTGTCAACTTTTTATTTTTGGATCTAAAAACAAGTGAATCTGAATCACAATTTACCTATGATATGCACCATATATATTGTAATATGACACTTAAAAAGTTATTGCTTGTAACTAGCATAGGAGAGATGTAACTTGGCTTAAAATTATTCACCTTGTTTTCTTTTCAATGAAGTGATGATAACAACCTTTCTCTTAGGTAAATTGCATTTTTTAACCGTTATGGTTTATGGTAATTAATTTTAAAATGGTGGTACTACATACACTAATTAGTGTACACCCTAGTGTACTAACTAGTGTTATGATATCATTAATGACCATATTTATTATACGAATTACAAATACCTAAAACCTCTAAAATTATACCACATCACCTGTTAATACACTAGTGTGTATACTAATTAGTACATATAGCATTATTTGTTTCAAAATAGTTACTATAACAATTTCATTCGTAATAAATTGAATCTTAAAAGAATGAAAAATGATTCGTAACTCGAAGATGTTTCGGCTCGAATGGCCTGACTGCTCAAAACGATGTCGTTTTGGGTAGTTTTTTTTTTTCTTTTTCGTTTATATCTGAAACAGAAGGCAAGAGAGAGAGGGAGAAAGAGAGAGGAAGAGAGAAGAGAGAGAGGGGGAAACCGAGTACAAAGCCGGCCACAACTTTCGCACATTAAGAGCACTACAAATTATCTATCTCCATTATCATCTTTTGTTCTTGTTTATTGATTTTGATTTGGATTTTTCTTTCTATTGATTGAGTTTGTTGGGTTTAGATTTATTTATATATAAAATTATATAAATATATATAGATCTCTCTCATATATATATATATTGATATGTTTGTGTATAGATGATTATCTAGTATTGATGATAATGATGATTTGGCTCATTTTTTATGTTGATGATGATGATGATCTGGTATTGTTGTTGATGATGATGATGATGTATAAATCTTTCATATATATATATATCTATCTATCTATACTATTATAAAGTGAACACAAACTCTTATGGTGTCTTGAAGCTTTACTCTCCTCATGCCATGTGGCAGTATTTTTTATTTTTTTAAAAAAAGTTAAACAAAGAGATGGGCAAGGCTTGAACCCATGACCATGAGTTTAAGTACGAGGACTCATACCACTTAAGCTAAGTACACATTATATTATTAATTTCATTATTATTTTTTTTATTCTTACTTATTTAAATTGCACACACATCGTGTGTGCCACCCGCTAGTATATATATATATATATATATGTGTGTATATAGATGATGATATGATGTTTCTCTCTTTCCTCTTTTTTCTTCCTTTCTTCTTCTTTCTTTGTTGAAGAAGAGAAAACACAAATCAGAACAGAGAAAGAAAAAAAAAAAAAAAATTCAAAATGACTACATTTTGATTTTTGAGCCAGTCGAGCCACGCTGATTTCGAGCAACATAGCGGGACTGTAAAAGAATTAACTAAACCATGGCTCAATAGATTTTAGTTAAATTCATCAATCAACTTTTTATAAATTATGTAGTTTTCGTTTGGCAACTTGGGTTCGGTTAGATTTGGAGTTATTTTAGTCACAAAAAGACAAAATAAACTTTTTAATTTAATAAGATAAAATGTCACATCCAACTTATAATCATTACATTCTTTCTCTCACAAAAAATTAAAAAAGTCAAAAAATCTATCTCAAAAGAGACTTTTTAGCCCTAGGCTAAAATAGTCAAAAAGTCAAAAAATTAAAAAGTCAACCCACTTCCCAAACAAACTTTTAGACAACAAAAACATATGTAAGCTTCACATTTTGAGTTCCAAGTAGAAAATATTTAAAAAAATATTTTTTTTTTCAACATGATAGCGAAACTAATATGCCAGTTATTGAAATGTGGCGTTGGTGGTGGTAGAAAAGATAGTAGTGAAGATGAATTTTTCTAGTTAAATTGCACAATATAATGATAGGTAATTTTTCTTCATACTAAATATTAGAAAATTCATCATAAAATTCTTTATGTCAAAACAAACATTTATTATTGTATTTAATAATTCATACAAGTGATTAGGCATAAAGTTTTTAATTATTTATTCAAATCAATCAATTGTAAATGGCTGGGTTATAACCCTTTATTTGGTTCATTAAAATGATAAATAATAGAATGAAATGGTGATTGTTTAAGTTTTTTTATAATATGATTCTCTTAAAATAGTAAAAAATAATTTTATTTATAATGTATTTATTATTATTTTTTAATCTAATAAAATAGAAGAATAAATATTTTAATAAAATAATTATTTCATTCTATTATTTTATTACAGCAAATCACACACTAGCTAAAAATTTGAAAATGCACATTCTATTTTTACCAACCAACTTTCAATCACCAACCTATGCTTTTTGTATAAGTTTTCATGAAACATCATATCAAGGAATCAATTCATGCACCCACTTGGGGGAAAAAAGAGGTAAAAATTATCTGCAAAAAGTAAATGATTTAACTGGGTGGTGCAGTAAATCTTGGCCGTAGATAGTGACCAATAATGCTCTATTTGTACTTTACAAGGCACTGTCACCACAATTTCATCTATTAGATACCATAAAAGTAGAAGGTAATAGATCATTTTCAGCAAAGCTTCTAAATTAGGTAAACGAGAGAGGAAGAGAGTGCCATCCTTAAGGCTTCCTTTGGGAAGGAGAGTTGAGCTTGGTTGGGATGAGTTGAATTGGATTTAGGATTATTTTAGTTATAAAAAGATAAAAATAAGTTTTTTCACTTAATAAAACAAAATATCACATTTAATCTATAATTATTGCATTATTTTTTTCATAAAGAGTCAAAAAATCTTCACAAACGAGACTTTTTAACTTTAGGTTAAAATAATTAAAAAGTCAAAAAATCAAAAAGTCAACCTTCTTCCAAACGAACCTTAATTCCGCCTTTAGTAAGAATTAGAGTTTTGAATTCTTAAATTGACCCAATGTATTAGAGTTTTAAATTGGTGATGTTTATATTTACAAAAATTTGTTTGACGCCTGTTTACATTTAAAAGAAAATTATGATCAATTTATTAAATTTTTATAATAAAAAGAATGAGTACTTTTGATTTTTTATTTTTTCATAAAATTTTTTTGGGTAAATTACAAACACCCCCTCTCGAGATTTGGTGAAAATACAGATTTTTCCTTGAGGTTTGAGAAATTACATCCTTTCCCTGAGGTTTATATTTCCATAATAAATTATCCCATGAGGTTTTTATTTTCATATAGATTCCCCCTTAATTTGTTATGCAAATTTGACCTTCAGGGGGCAATTTATAATTTCTCAAACCTCAGGGAGAATTTGTATTTTTACCAAACCTCGAGGGAGTGTTTGTAATTTGCCTAATTATTTTTTAACTTTTTAAAAAATTAAAAATAAATTATAAAAGCCAAATATAGCTTAGCTCAGCATTTCGCACTAGCCTATTCTTCGTGGGGGCGGGGGGTGGTGAATAGACATGTCACATATGGGTCGGTTGAATTGCATGCCATTGGTTTTGCTCTGCACATATTCACTGCTTCTTTCCACTATGCAGTTTTAGGTGGTGATTCTTTATTGGATTAATTGCATTTTAATTGAATACTGAAAGAATAATTACATTATAGATTTTTTTTCCAAGTCTAACACATAAGAAGAATTACACAATATATAGAAAAAAAATTTACATCCCATGAAAATGAATTTTTTTTTCCACTATTCGTTTTATTTGAAATTTTCCCATCTTTGTCTATGATCATTTTTAAAAATATATATATAGTAGAGGTGTGCATACACTACGTGTGTACAATTTGTAAATAAATTTAATAATTATGACAATTATTTAAAGCAAGTGAAGACAATTGAAATAATTTATAACAATGTTTTGGAGGCATTTTCAGAATAAATAAATAAATAAACAACATTTATGTCAACTACAGCCTTTATTTTATCAACAATGATAGAGACCACTAATTTAGTGGCTCTAAACCCACCACTAATAAGATGGAAAAGCAAAAAAAAAATAAAAAAACAAACAGACACAACACATACTGTGGTAGTGGGTGGAACCCACTACCACATCATTAGTGGTAGCTCTAATTAGAGCTCCCACTCATTTTTCTCATTTTATATAATAGAATAGATTTATTCAAATAGTACTGCTATCTGTGTCATGATGTAGAGTTGTGCCAAATCAATCATGGAATACCACTTTATTTTGATGATGACAACAGGGCCAACCCCAGTGATAGATAGATTAAGTAGTTATATATGTATATAATCTTTTTATCACAAAGTTAACTGGGGTTTAATTAATTAATGCTGATGATAAGCAATGGACATGTTAATCTAGTAATACTTAGCCGCAATTTTAGTGTTTCTCTAACTACTAAACTTGCATGCCCAAAAAGAAGGAATATACAAAACAAAAATAAAATTTGCAAAAAGATTTGTAAGTTAAAAAATGCTATGCACTCAAAAAAGATATTTAGAATTTAAATTGATAGTATAAATTTAAACTTGATATGGTATGATGTACACCCACAATGAATTTTATCTACTAGATGGTGGTTTAGAAGGAATAAATTGGGTATATAATTAACCATTGATAATATTTTCATAAAGAGGGCTTATTCTAGTTAGTGGTTAAATACTCATTAACAATTTCTTACATCTTTTAATAATGTCATATATGATATTTTAAAACTGCTGAATAATTACTGATAGTAGTTTTATTCTCTCTCATGCATGGTGACATTTAGTGCATTTGATCCTTTGATTTGAAGTCAAGTGTATTTATCCATACACATAGCAGGGAAATATCCTTCAATTGGCAATGAATATGTTCTTGAAACAATGGTGTCATCTCTCTATATAGCAAATTATCATTTTATTTTCTTTTCTCAATGATCACATGATGAGGACAACTTTGATAAAGAAAGGATCAGAGATCTTCTAAAAGTGATTCTTACATGTGTGTTTTTTCCCCTCTATATCATTACCATTTTCAATAGGAAACATTATGTTCAAAGTTATTGATTTCAGGACTGTGTTAGAATTATGTATTTGGGTTAGGATTTAAAAAGAAAAAGTGAGACAAACGTGAATGAAATATAAGTAAATTTTTTTCTCTATTCTTTTTTCTTTCATTTTTCAAATCGCTATCTAAATTTATGATAAAAACAAACGTAAATAAATTTGAAAGAGGGCTTATTCTAGCTAGCTAGCCCAGTTGATGATGAATGGATTAAGTAGTTATTACATGATATAGGTTAATAGTTTTAATAAAAGTTATTATAAGAAACTAGTCACAATTTAAAATATTACCCACTTCTCATAAGTTAACGTAATTATTTGAATATTACTTAATGTGTTTAGACTCATAAAGCTCATTCAATTAAAAAACTATCACAAGAGTTCTAATTGAAAATCAATATATCATAAATTAATTTCTTTTCTATAGAGATTTCATATAGTACAAAATTTTTAGAAGCTAAAGTCATACATAGGTGGTGTTTGGCAAGTTGGGTTGGGGCTAAAATAGCCACAAAAGACGAAACAGGCTATTTTAGCCACAACAAACAAAACATCACATCCAACCCATAATCATTACACTCTTCTCTCACAAAAAAAATCAAAAAAGCCAAAAAGCCAAAAAGTCCTTTCCAAACCAAACTTTTTAGCCCAGGCTAAAATAGCCAAAAAAGCCAAAAAGCCAAAAAGCCAACCCACTTCCCAAACGGAGGCATAAGTTGATTTTTTCAAACTTTTCAAGATGCTAGAACCTCCTTATCGCCCGTCTCTCTCTGATTCTATTAGTATGCCTTCGTTTGGCATAAAGCCTGACTTTTTGGCTATTTTAGTCAAAAAAAGACAAAATAAGTTAAAAAGTCAATAAGACAAAATGTCATATCCAAACCATAATCATTTCATTTTTTCTCTCACAAAAGTCAAAAAACCCAAAAAAACTATCTCAAACTAGGCTTTTTAGCCCCAGGTTAAAATAGTTAAAAAGTCAAAAAATCAACCTGCATCCCAAACGAACAGTCATCAGTGACTAAGAATCATCTTTTTTTGAGTTTTTTTTTATTTAAAAATATTTATAACCATTAAATTATAACTCGAGATTCTAATGATATGAAAATCTCCTATTGTCATAAAATTTTTGAGCCAAATATAAAATCCAACAACTTTTAATATTTAGGAAAATCTAGAGAAAATGATTTGAGAACAAAGTATGCATTGTCATGACCAGTCTCTTTAGTATATTGCACACCCATGTGATGGATACCAACAGAGAGAGAGAGAGAGAGAGAGAGAGAGAGAGAGGCAAGTGGGATGAAATGGAGGAGAATGACATGTAAGCAATTACAGAGAGGCCAAGTTTAAGAGATTTGCAGACAAGCGAACCCACATAGACCACGCGTGTATGCTCTCTTTCTTTCTTGCTGATTCTTTGCTTTAGTTGTACTGTACTCCTCCACTTGTGCTGCTGATATATACATAGAATAATAATAATTATCATAAACTACTATCTCTTTCTGAAGATAAGAAAGTGAGAAATCATGGTCGTTATTATTGTTGAAATGATTTATGTATCTCTCTCTCTATAATGTTGGGAATGCTTGTGTTTGATAGTGATATAGATTTTTCAATAATGGTAAAATGATGACATTTATTTATCATATTTTGTTTATTATTTTATTTATTAGGGAGAATTACATAATAGTGGGGCAAGGAAAAAAAAATCATACAAATATGGAGAGTGCAAGTCATCTTATGGGATGCAATTCAAAATTTTCTATTATACTGTTGTAGTAATTTTCCCTATTTATTATCACTGTATTAATATAACGGATATAAGTGTTAGAGCATCTCCAATGCACTAGGCATATAATACTTGTTAGTTAAAATGCCTAGTATGATTCACTTTTTTCAATTCCAACGCATTAGGCATATGATTAGGCATTTTGGCTCAACTCATATTCACTAGCTACATGTAGCTAGCCTTCAACGCTAGGCAAAATGTATTCAATCATTAGGATCATTTCCCTCCATCTTTGTTGTTGACGTGGCATTCTATAAAATTAATAGTATTTGGATTAATAGCTAAAATAAAGAGTATGGTTGGAGTAAAAACATAAAACAGTTGATAGGCAA
Organism: Camellia sinensis; assembly: GCF_004153795.1. NCBI lineage: Eukaryota > Viridiplantae > Streptophyta > Magnoliopsida > Ericales > Theaceae > Camellia > Camellia sinensis. Next base: position 103,286 of record NW_021024701.1, read on the forward strand.
AATAAAATATATACTTTATAGTAATATTTAGATAGGTAAAATGCCTACTACTGTTGGAGATGCTCTTAGAACTTATTAAACTCATACAGTTATAACAAATAAGAAATAAATAAAATGTGATAAACAAAAATGATCATCTTGATATTTTTATGAACTGTTTATGTATAGTAAAGATAGAGAGAGTAAACAACCAAATCTTAGTTTGTGATTGTGGGAAGTGGAAGAAATATGATTAGTTGGTATCATTGCTTGTATAGAAAAATCTACCATTTTCATATTATGCTTACAAAGCATGCGCACAATACTCCTCATTCTCACGTAAGCATGATCATTTTAATTATCAACTAAATTTAATCTTAGATTTCATGTTTTTGCAATGAGTAGTATTTATACACATAAAAACATTTATACAAAATGGTATAATTATATAATTATTATTATAAATACATAAATCACATTGATGAACCTTTGTTTTTATCAATTAGTAGTGCTAGCACATTAGTCGACTCTATAATTTCATTTGCAAAACTTTCTCCTTAAACGTATATTTTAGAAACACAAACGAGAATTTTGCTCGTTATAGAGCTTAATCAAATTATCTCAAGATATGAATTGATAAACGCTATTCAATACTTGTATACAAGTTTATACTGTTCTATATAATTCTTTTATTTGTTGATCATTTTCCTAAGTTGAGATCCTTTGTTTCCTAGTTCATGCTCAAATTTCAATTGGGTCACTCTAATATTTACACAAATGAGAGTACAAGGACAAAAAAAAGAAGAAAAAAGAAAAAGTTACATAGACACCCTTCTTGTGTCTAATTACATGTCTGTAGCAAAGTTGTTCACAAAACACTTAGGTCATGTTTGTTTGGGCGGACTGGATTAGTATTCCCATGACTAATAGTCCTAGGATTACCAATCCGTTGGATTATGTATCCTATCTGTTGGCACCATAAATCTGTAATTTTTTGCAGGACACGTGGCATCCTTTTATTCATTTGGAAGTTAAAAGAAGTTATAGAGATGATGGAGAATATGAAGGACAAAGTGGATGAGTGGAAGGGCAAAATGGATGAGTGGAAGGACACATGGCAAGACGAGAATAAAGATGGAAGAAATTGATAGTTACTAAGTAGTTATTGCTGTATTTTTTCCTCTATAAATAGCCATTAATGGCTACATTGTAAGGGGATCCAGAATTCATAATCAAAGACAATTGATTTCAATATTTCTTGTCATTTTCCTTATCTTAGGAGTAGTTTAACATAGATTTATATTTCGAAGCATTTATTTTCAGCATTTCCATTTCGAAGCATTTTATGCACTTTCTCCTCGAAGCATAGGAGTAGAGGTAAGTAATTATTACTTTGATTGTTCACTCAATCGTCTTTCTCCGTTCCTCCTTCTTCTTTTACTTTTTCTTTTCTCCACACTTGACAATTTTGAAGTCCTCTTCGTTGAGGCAAAAGAACCGTCAACGCAATCGCTTGATAATTGGCTTGAATTTAATCTGTAAGGATTTTTCAATCCTTGCTGGCACGCTCGCATTTATGATATTTTCCTTCGTAGGAAAAATAAGCCAATACTATCTTAACTAATAGTCAAGTTTAAAATAATTAATCCGTACTTCAATTGTTTAACCAAACATCGGATTAATAATTTTATTGGACTATTAGTCCAATTCCAAGCTCATGTCCACCCAAACAAACATGGCCTTAGATCATTAGTTGTTAATATTCTTGGTGATAGGGTGACTACACTTTCTAGAGGATACATATGAGCCAATTTTAAATGCATCAAGTAGCAAGGTCTTTTTATGCATGCAAAGTAGCTAAAGATTATGTCATTAAACTTTTGATCACCAAGTATTTCTTTTAAGTTTATTTTGTAGTTTTCCTGTTACCCATAGAATTTGATAAGGATGGACCACATTGAATGGTTTAAAGTTATGCAACTAAGTTAATCTTCTCTGAAAGTTTTAATTAGTTTACACCAAAACTTACTTGTCATCACCAAAACTTACTTGTCATGTCAATGTTCATAGGGTGAGGAAAAAGGTTGGCCATTAAACTAAACGTGATGGACTGAGAAAAGAGAATGCAGGGTCTTAGGGTCTTTTTTTTTCGCCCCTTTTTCTTGCAATTGTGTCATGCATTGAAGGCTGCTTTGGAATCCCAAATAACAAAAAGTCTTTCTCAGAAAAAATATAAAAAATTATCTAGAAGGTAAGACAACGTATTAAATTCAAAATAGTACCTTTAACCTTCTCTCCCTTGAATAAATTTGTTGACACCACGTTGTGTACCACTTGGTTCATGTGGTGCATGTGGTGGTGTTCATAGCAAAGTTATTCTCTCTGAGTTTTTATTTATTATTATTATTATTTGTTTAAAAAATTGGTGAAAAGGAAAACTGTTTGGTATAATAATAAGACTCGTATTCAAATATCACACTTAATAAGTAGTGTCCTGTAGTGGTTTCAGATTTTTTAGAGAGCCCAAAGTATTTAATGAGATCTTATCTATAAGTTTTTGAAAAGTTTGAGCCCTTGACAATAAGAATTTTTGAAATTTTCACATGAGTCTTAAAAGACAGGTTAAGTGACTTAATAATTGAGCCATCTTTAGAAATGCCTTATATACCAAGTTAATCCCTTGATCTTTGCTCTCTCATATTCATTCAAACTATTTGTAACTTATTTTGTGTTTTTTGAATGGAGACTTTTAACTTGATTAAACTATACAATTACTTAAATTGTCTATTTATATATAATATATTTATGTTTTATACTTTGTAATGTAAGGGAGGAAGAAGTTTTGAACACTTGACATCTTAAAAAGACAAAGGTTTAGGCCAATAGAGCTTACCCATAGAAAACTAACAGTAGGGCAAGCCCAAAATATCTAATCCACCTAGAATATTTGCTTTTGACCATTAAGCAGGCTTGATATCTTAATAGAGACCCAATAAGGACAGGTTGGGCCAACAATTTTTGGCTATATAATGTTTTATGGGCAATATTTATTTTAAAAATTGGGTCCAACTTGGATTAACCGCTATGGTAAAACCAACTTTCACATTCTTTTTTGATTTCTCATACTAAGGTGACAAACTAAAGTGAAATTTAAAATTGAAGAGTGAAGAGTGAAAAATATAATTTACCTTTTTCCCTATTTTTGTGACCATAAAAATACTTCTCCTAACAATTGTTAAAGTACAAAAAAAAAAATTAATGCTGTAGTGTGGACCTTAATTGGTCCGAAAATGGATGTCCTGGATTCGGACAGCCCCAAATAGGCCCACTGGGCCGCTGACTCGTTCGCTTTTTTGCAGACTTGGAACCGCTAACGAGCGAGAAACTCAGAGAGGAAGAGAGCGAGAGAGAGATCAGAATCAGAATCAGAATCAGAATCATCAGATCGAAGAAGAAGAAGAAGAAGAAAAACCAGAGAATTGAGTGCATTACTGTGTAGAGAGATACATAATATATAGATATAGATATAGGGAAATGGGGACGACGAGTGCACTAGCGCCGGGACTGTCAAGGAAGCTGAAGAAGGTGTTGGAGACAAGGACAGACACACCGGATCTGCTTGCGTCGTTGAACACTCTCTCCAGCTTCTACACAGACAACAACCCCCAGGTCCGCCGCAACCTCCGATCCACCATCGAGAAGCGCTCTCTCTCCATCAACCTCGAGTTCCTTCTCGCCTCCGATGCCGCCCAACAGGTCTCTCTCTCTAAATCTCTCTTTCTCTCTCTTGAATTTGTGCTCAATTGGAATTCTTGTAAAAATTGGATTTTAGGCTTTGGATCGGGTCGAGGAGGAGGTTAATTCGCTGGCCGAATGTTGTGACAAGTAAGATGTTGATCTTGCTTCTTTTTTTTCTTCCTCAAATTATTGTGATTTTTCTTGTTTTGATTAGTATAAAATTTGTATGTTAATGTGTTTGAACCTGTATTTTGTTTTTAGTACACCATTTGTTTCATTTCCAAATTTTAGCCTGGAAAAGCTTGATGATAATAACTGCAATGGCTGCTGCCACTGGGGCTCTTTGCTATTTGGTAGAATAAAAATTCTCGATCAAAAGAATTACATTCAATAACATTCCATTTGGATCGTAGGGTAAGAAAAGAAAAGAAAAGAAAAATGAGATTTCTTTTTCTTCTTTGGTTTGTCAAGGAGCAATCTTGGTATTAAAAATATTTTAAAACCAATCAAGTTGTTTTCTTACCAAATCTCATCACTTTTGGTGAGAAATGAAATAGGCTTAGTAAGAGAGTTCTCTTTCTTAGCATTTCTTATCATTTCTCACCAGATCACCCCCATCCAAACGGAGTGTAAGAGCATTCTATGGAGCTCGCCTTTTTTATTTTCCTACTTCTTTTCTTGGGAAGATTTAGATGAGAAAGGGAGATACCTAGTTGATAAATTTGTAAGGTGCATAATCTTGCTTCAATGAGCTTTTAAATGTTAGACCATATAAATTTTAATAAGAGGCTCAAGTGGTTTGGGTTTGTGTAATTTGTGCTATTTTTTTGAGTGATTTGTTGGAAAGAAATGTTGGGATTTTCAAGGAGAAGTTCGAAGAATTAGAAACTTTGTGGGATAGAATTTGTTATTTGTCTTCTTTTTGGGCTTCAATATCATCTCCTTTCAAGGGGATTCATTTGTTTTTTACTACTAGAGACAGTAGAGCTGTGTGCGACATTGTTGTCAAATTGGGATACGAATCGTGTATCGTTTTTTAATTTTTCTAAAGCGCATGTCATACTATATCATGTATCGTAAGATACTTTAATACCTTTAGAAATAGGTAGAAAAATAAATATAGTTATGAAAAAACAAATATCTTATGAGAATAAAACACTAAACAATGTATAATTCTGTCAATTGCAAAAGTAAAGTTTCTCAAATTAAATATATACATGCAACAATACATATTATCTTCACAAGGCTTAAATTAGTAATGCAAGATTCTTGATACTATACAATAGATACGTCAAAAAGGTCGAGAAATAAACTAAAAAGTACCATTCTCCTACCAAAAATGAAAATTTTTGACAATATTAATTTACTTAAAATAATTTGAATATATATATTTTTTTCAAATTTGCTAAAAAAATTGAAGTATTATGCAACATATCTATCGCATTATGCATCGTGTATTGTATATCGTATCACGTATCGTATATGTATCGTAAGATACATTTAATTTAAGATACGCATTGGTGATAGTATCGATTTCCTTTTGAAAGGTATCAAATTGTAAGATACATATCGTGAATCGTAAGATACTGACAACATTGGTGTGGGATAAGTAATTTTGGTTTTTTCATTTTTCTCCTTCTGCTTTGGGTTGCCCTCATATATTTTTTTTTCCTTTAGTAATATTTTCTTTTTTTGCTGATCAAAAGACCGCATTTGGAAACTTTAACTTTGTATAACTGCAGGATTGCAAAGGCTTTGAACAGTTGTAATGCTACCACTGGGGATATAATCAGTACCACAGAGAGGCTCAAACAGGAACTTGAAATTACTACACAAAGACAGGAGATTGTCTCATGCTTCCTTCGTGATTATCAGCTTTCTAATGAAGAGGTATAAATTAAATTTGGTCATTAGATATTGTGCTTTGCTCTTCCCGGCATTGTGAAATATATATCCATTATGTTTATTATCTGTATCCATTGATAGTGGCTGTTCCTTGTATAGATAAATGCGCTGAGGGAAGCAGAACTGAATGAGAATTTTTTTAAGGCACTTTCTCATGTCCAAGAAATTCATACCAACTGCAAAGTATTGCTTCGAACTCATCATCAGGTAAACTCTCTTTCTCTAGTCATGATCTTGCACTTTACAGCAGCGTGAAATATGCCATACAATTGCATACAGGAATGCAGAGCTTGGTATCTGCACTTCATATTGTTATTTAAGATAGAGTTTTGTAATGATTTCTCATATCGATGATCATGTACAGTTCATTTGACTCTGATCCTATTATTTTTTCCATAATGGCAGATGTGTGAGAATTCAATTTTTATCATTTTAATGTGATTATGAAGAGGATGCCTGATATAGGGCTGAAGTAAGTTATATAGGCTTTGGATGTTCAGTGCCTGAACATCAAAAAGTGGCAAGTATATTAAGGACGGTTACATAGTGGTAGTTGCAGATGCTTTGATTTTTTGGTTGGGAAAACGACATAAATAAAATCTAAAATTTGTTAGAAAAGAAAATATGTGAGTTTGCAGGACTTAATGTTGAAATATTATTTGAGGCACATGAATCAGCTAACCTTTTTCTTATGTCGTGTGTGTGAATGAGATGTAGTTGTGTTTCTGTCTGTGTGTATATTTATTTATCTCTCTGTATGTATATATGGTACCAAACCAAACCAAACCAAGCCTTAAGTCCTATTAGATGGGATCGGCTACATGAATCCTTCTTCTCCACGCATCTCTATCAACGGCCATTTCGTTAGTCAAATTAAGTAGATCCATATATCTATTTACAACGCCAGCTAACGTTAATCTAGGCTTACCTCGTCTCCTAACACTACCATCTGCCGTTATAGTATCGCATCTCTGCATTACTGCCTCTGTTGGTCTCCGTTGAATGTGACCAAACCATCTCAATCGGTTCTCTCTCAACTTATCTTCTATCGGTACTACTCCTACCCATTCCCGAATACACTCATTCCTAATTCTGTATTGTCTAATATTGCCACACATCCACCTTAGCATCCTCATCTCAGCCATACTCATCTTATTTACATTTTGTTTCTTGGTTGTCTAACACTCCGTTCTATACAACATCGCTAGTCTAATAGTCGTTCTATAGAACTTACCTTTTTGTTTAGTGGGTATTCGTTTATCGCACAGTACCCCAGACGCATTTCTCCACTTATACTATGCCGCCTTGATCTTAGAAGCCACATCCACATCAATCTCCCCCGCTGTTGTGATAATCGACCATAAATAATGAAAATGTTCATTCTTAGGCAGTTATGATTCCTACCCCATTCCTGCGTCTATCCTTACCACTATAATACAGTTTAAAACTGGTATCCTCAATTTTCCTAGTTTTCTCACCCGTCCACTTAGTTTCTTGTACGCAAGCTATACTAACCCTTCTCCTAGTCATAACAACTACCAATTCCATCATTTTACTAGTTAAGGTTCCTATATTCCAAGTGGCTACCCTAAACCTATTGTCTTGGACTGGCTTTTTTACCCGCGCTCGTCCAGAAAAACGCGGGAACCTTTGCCCATTTTTCATCGCACCTAAGCGTCGATGCGATGTCCTTGCTCACTTTTCGAAACACCCAGAGGCAGGCGCAACGCGTCACTTGAGGGGAACGACCTAGCATTTAAACGATTCAAATTAGGATTCATTGTCATAAGGGGTCCGATTAGCTTTTTTACATGTTAGCTGTCAGCTATCTAACATACAACCCTCCTTAACCCGGGCTTAAGACCGGCGGAGTTGTATGTATATATGGTAATACATAATTTTTATGTATTGTAATGCTGTACATGCCATTTCTCCTATGAAACTTTGATGTCCTTTTGTGTATGTCAGATAGGACTTCCCATTGGACAACCCTTTTCTCTATTGATTTGAATAGATTATTAGAAACTTACCTTACCATCTTGATTAGGCCCAGGGAAATCATAGTTCTGGAGTTTTACTAGTGAGGAAGTTTATATATACCATCTGAAAATGCCATGTCAAGTTAAAAAACGAGAAAGCTCATAGATTTTTTTTTAGTTAACTTTATAGTAATATTGTTGTGGATAATTTTATGTTGCTGAAAGATTGCTTCTTTTTGAAGGCCTCCAGTTTACCTTACAAATCTCTTAGTTTTTGCTTGTATCTCAGCTCTGAGGGCGAGTAGCACATTTGACTTGCCTTTGGATGCCTACTTTCTGCAAGCAGTCAGTGCTAATCAATATTTTAGGTAGCTGAGCTTAGATTCTTAGTTTATGAAGCTGTTTACTTTTGGTTGATGGTCTTTTACTTTTGTTGGTTGGAGGTCTTTCTTTATTTTCCCCCTTCTAAATAGAAAAATAAAAAAAATAATACATGGAATTTACCCAAGGACCCTTTTCAGCGTGCAGGTTTGGAGCTCATGGATATGATGGCTGTGTACCAAGAAGGAGCCTATGAGCGCCTGTGCAGGTGAAGCTTTAGATGAATGGAAACTACTCAGTTTTCATCTTTTTTTCATTGATATTCATTGTTTATCTTGCTAGTGTGTTGTCCAAAATATGAAGTTTTATTTTTTATTTTTTTTATGAAAACGTCTGTATAGCCTCTTAAACTATAGTTTCAATCGCTTGAGAGACTTTATCTTTTTATTTATTATGTATCTCCTTACTCTCATTTGGTACCGGAAGTATATTTCACCTCTTAATATAATTGGTTATCTGGAGGAAGCACGGATGTGCCTCCTAGGATGCTGCGTTCGTCTCAAACACCAACACACATAAAACATGCCTTTTTTATCCTTTTTTTTTTGGTTGAAAACTACACAAGTTCCAAACACATGCCAAAGTATGTGTCTATTGCTTGGACACACACACACACACAAGGCCTTGCCACATGTTTGAAGTCAATAAAATGAGGCTCAAAGATTAAAATTTTTAAAAAGAAAGTATGGATTGGTACACATCCTTCTTTTCTTTTGGGATTTTAATTGCAGATGGCCGACCTGGTTGGCACAAGTATTGTCAGGCCGTAAGTTAATACAGCTGCACAAAACCAGCCCTTGACTGCTATAGTTTGAGCAGGGCAAGGTTGGTGGTGCTGTGCATGTCTATAGTGCATTCATCAGGGGGAAAAAAATGGAAACTCTAAACCCTTGAAAGTTGAAACTTTAATTTAATTTAATTTTTTTTCTACTTACGACTTCAAAACTTAAGACATACAGGCTTTCTATTTCCATTTCTTTTCTAAGTTATAAATGTGAAAAATGGGTCACTTGTCAATTACATTGATTGCGAATTATTGAGTTAACTCAGTCCTATTTTATGTTTCTTTTGAGTTCATATGCTGCTGTTCAATTTTGTCTCTTTAATATTAGTAGTCAATGGCACAATAATATTTTGGTGATTTCATAATTTCAAGGGTTTTTCTATGTATCAAAAACTGAATAGGAAATTTTTTTTGTGGATATTCTCATTTTAAGTTTTCGAAATTAGTTTATTATAGTTCTGTGGCTGTTGCATATATTTTTTAAAAAAATTTATTTTTGAGGCTCTTCTCTCCTCATCTAGGTGGGTTCAGGCAGAATGTAGGAGACTGGGTGACACTGATAATCCTGAAGTCAGTGAACTTTTGAGAACAGCAGTGCGCTGCCTCAAAGAAAGGCCTGTCCTTTTCAAGTATTGTGCAGAAGAGGTAGTTTTATATTATAAAAGCTTTAAATATCGAGTCATTCAAAATTGTACAAAACCCATCGAGTTTCCTAGCAGTTTACATACATATTTCCATTGTTATCATACAGGTGGCAAATATGAGGCATAATGCATTATTTAGGAGGTTTATAAGTGCTCTTACCCGTGGAGGACCTGGTGGAATGCCCAGACCCATTGAAGTACATGCTCATGATCCCTTACGTTATGTAGGTGACATGCTAGGGTGGCTACATCAGGTGTGGCACACATTCCTTATTTTTTTTCCCTTGTTTCTACTTTCAATCTTTTGAGAGCTGAAACTGTTTTTATTGTGTAAGAATTACCTTATGGCATAATTCTGTTGCTTTTCTTGCAGGCATTGGCATCTGAAAGAGAACTTGTCCTTGCATTGCTAGATCCAGATGCAGTGGTTGATACTGGCCCGACTGCACGCCGATTCTCCTCCAACGGTTTAGAGAGTGATATAGGAAAAAATGAGACTGACTTGACGTTTGTTCTAGACAGGATTTTTGAAGGAGTTTGCCGGCCATTTAAAGTTAGAGTTGAACAAGTTTTGCAGTCGCAACCTAGTATTATAATTTCATACAAACTTAGTAATACCCTGGAGTTTTACAGCTACACTGTGAGTTGAATGATAATCCACTTTTGGATGAATCAGTTGTCTTGTGGGTATTTCTTTGCTTGTTTAACAGCTTATTCTCTTACAGATATCAGATTTGTTGGGGAGAGAAACAGCCCTTTGTAACACACTTTGGGCACTAAAAGATGCTTCTCAGAAAACATTCTTTGACATTCTGAAAACTCGAGGAGAGAAGCTGTTGCGGTATCCACCCCTTGTTGCTGTTGATCTTTCTCCACCACCTGCAGTGAGGGAAGGAGTATCAGTATTGCTTGAGATAATTGAGACGCATGATGGCATGATGGTTCCTGCTTCAGGAAAGAAGTCTGACTTTGATCCGGTGATATCTGCATTACTAGATCCTATTATTCAGGTGTCTTATGCTTTACATTTGATGATGTTTTTTCCCTTATAATTGACAGACCTGCTCCTAGTTGACTTTGATCCGGTGATATCTGCATTACTAGATCCTATTATTCAGGTGTCTTATGCTTTACATTTGATGATGTTTTTTCCCTTATAATTGACAGACCTGCTCCTAGTTGCTTCATTTTGAGACAAATACAAAGTTCATAGGTGCTAGATATCTGCAAAATTTTGAGACAAATACAAAAAATTTACATTCTAATTATAAGCAAATTTTACACCCACAGTATTTAACTTTTGGGTAAGTTACACTTTTCACGCTCAGACATCTGAATTTCACTTTGCTCACTCATCTTCTAATTGCAGCAAGTAAGTCCTTGGACTTAAACTCATGCTTCAATGTGGTGCTTCATCACTCACCATTTAAAATTTGGACGGGAAATTAGTATTAATCAGTTTTGATTCAATAATATTGGGAGTGTTTAAGGCTGTGGCCTCTTGGGTGTTTCTTCTCTCTCTCTCTCTCTCTCCCTCCCCTACTGTGTTCTACATCAATTTGGTAAACAGAGCTTCATCCTATTCCACCAATTTGACGTTAAAATTATTTTCTTTACATTAATGTGGATCAATTTATCGTCTTACCATGGGTCTCACATCAACTTGACTGCATCAATTGCTCTCTCTCTCTCTCTCTCTCTCTATGTATATATGTAATATATGCATATTTCCAATTATTGCAGATATGTGAACAAGCAGCAGAAGCACACAAGTCCAAAGGAGCTATTCATTCCTTTAGAAGAAATAGAACTACTTCTGACCCAAGCCAACTCAGTAAATCATCTGTTGATGCAATTTTGGCAAACAGCAACACTTTAGCTACGTCTCAGGTTTGTATTTGCTTACGCCTTGTATTCTCACCTTGTTAGATCTCAGATTTCTCAATGCTTGTACTGGAATTTCGTTTACTTTATGCTGTGCTGCTCGTGAAAGTTGTTTATACATTTATATTACATGCTTAATAGTTAGACAAACTGATTGCTGGTCTAGAAACAGCTGTAGGTTCCAATTACACGTGGCGCATCAGACTTCAGTCTGCAAACTACATATGATTGGGTGACCTAACCTGTTCTATTGAATTCTCTGGACTTTTTTTTGTCTCAATTTATCCCCCTTTTTCTACATTAAGCTGATCACTCATTTTTGTGAGACAGAAAATCTTGATTTTCCCATATAATATGCGAAGTGCTGAATTATTCCAAACAATTCACAGTTAATCCCCCCTAGACTTTCTGTTCTTTCCTTCTCTTCTTTGCTAGTTTAGAATTTAATGCTTTCCACACACATTGATAGAAGTTATTTTAACTAGTTCAAGATCTTTGTGGGTTTAAATGTTGGTGTAGTTGATTGATTTGATGTCATTATGATCTAGACCATCAATCTTTGATCCATTCCTCTTTGTTCATTTCTTTCTGTCCATAGACAATGTGTTATATTGCTACAGTTTGCACTTCGCTCATGTATTTTTTGTTATTGCTTCGGAGTCTTGTAACCTGAGATATTGTGGGTTCATGCAGACTAGTGAAACACCCTCCAAGATTTTCCTCATCAACTGCTTGTGCGCCATCCAGCAACCATTATTAGGACACGAGGTTGCATCTGAATATGTGAAAAAGCTCGGAACAATGATAGATAATCACATGAACAGTCTTGTGGAAAAAGAAGTCGGTACCATTCTAAGAAGATGTGGCTTGTCAAACAAGATGTCTCACTTCCAAAATTCATTGAACAGCGAGGAAATCCTATTAGCTGAGATGGAGGACACGTCTCCAACTGCTCTTTCAGAGTGTTTGAAGGCGTTCTTTGGACTTATTTTAGGAAGCGAGAGTTCTCTGCCAGAGTTTGAGCAGATGCAGGTACCAAAGTTACGATCTGAAACTTGTATTCAAGTGGCTAGATTACTGGCTGAAGCGTACGAGCTTATTTACAAGGCGATCATGGATCCAAAGAATCGGTACCCAGATCCCAAGTCCTTGGCTAGGCATCCCCCTGATCAGATAAGGACCATCTTAGGAATTTGAAACAATGTTTTCCTGTTATTTTCAGGGGATTATTTAACAATCTTTTTTTTTTTTTGGTTCATAGTTCTTGGAACTGAGTTTCTGTTGCTATTATTCTTTGGGATTGTTGGACAATCTGCTGCAATTCAAGTATAATTAGTTCAATGAATGAAGTTTTATATTCCTCAAAAAAATAAAAAATAAAAAAAATAAATAAATAAAAAAATTAGTTCAACGAAATTTCTTGATCATCACTATTATGGACACACGTTAAAAGATTTTCAAAAATTGTCGATTTTTATTGTTCTCAATTTTATACAAAATTGAAGAATTATTAAATGAGACCTTGAGTATTATGCTAGGCCCCAATTCCAAGCCAGCAATCCTTATCCATTTTTAATTTTTAATATTTAAGTTTGGAATTAGTATTTAAAACTGTAGAAATTATTTTTTAGTGTTTTGAGAAGTTGATAAAAAATTGATTTTTAATTTTTTTAATTTATTTTGTCTTTTTATAAGTAAATTATGTGAAAAATTATATAATTTAAAATTAATAAAAAATAAAAAATTAATTTTTTTTCAACTTTTCAGAAGAGCACTTAAATAGATTGAGTTGTCCATGTTTTGAGAAGTTGGTAAAAAATTGATTTTAAATTTTTTTAATTTATTTTGTCTTTTTATAAATAAATTATGTGAAAAATTATGTAATTTAAAATTAATAAAAAATTAAAAATTAATTTTTTTCCAACTTTTCAGAAGAGCACTTAAATAGATTGAGGACTCGTTTGAGAAGTGGCTATTTTAGTAGGCTATTTTAGTTTTTGGTTATTTTAGTAGGTTAAAATTTTTGTGTTTGGGAAGATGATTGGATTTTTTTGTAGTTGGATGTGATGTTTGTAAGAGAAAAAGTGAAATGATTATGGGTTTGATGTGATATTTTGTCTTATTAGCTATTTTAACCTATTTTATCTTTTTATGATTTTTAGCCTAAACTAGGCTATTTTTTTTCTTCCCAAACACCCCCTAAGTTGTCCATTCTCTACTCCTTTTTATTATTAAATTTTTTGAAGTTATCCACTGACTTTAAGACGCGTTGGCTTTTATCATTAAGGTCAAGTTTGGCATCTAGTAAATAATACAAAAAGTCAAAAAGTCATTATCCTATTTAAGTCACATCATCTTATTTAAATCACATCACCTCTCTAACACATTAAACCCAACCCAAACCCAATCCATATAAACCAATAAGTCAAAAAGTATATTTTTTTAGAACATCCCAAACCAACCCTAAGTTTCAGAAACCAAGCTGATATTATCTTATCATATGACCTGGTCTATTCATTATTTTTTTCGTCTGGTATTATTTTAGTAAGAATACTGCTATATGCATAGGAAGAAGATATTAATTAAGGGCGGGACCCTCTATTCTAGAGGTGCTGTTTGTGTGTGGGGTTCAAACTATCTATTTCATAGATTTTTGTGTGTTTTATGGAGAAAAAAATTAATTGATATAATATTTATAATTATATAATTTATTTTAAAATTTGTGTTTTTTTTGTTTGTTTTTAAAAAATAAATATATTGAAATTATATAATTAAAAATATTAAATTTATTTAATTATTTTATAAATAATTAATATTCAAAGTCTAATAAAATAAATAATTTAAATTGTCAAGATGGGATTAATAATAAACTTTACAAATCTCAAAGCTACCATCCACTCTACACCAGGGATCTAATCCTCTAGAATATTTTTTTTTTTCCTTCAAATGATTTTAAAATAATTAAAATTTAATTATACAAAAATTAAAAATGATGTCATAAGTTTGTTTATTTATTTAGATTGGGACATATGTTTGTTTGGTTGTCATTTGTCAATTAATAAGTAGTTAATGCGACTAAAATTGTAAAATTTGTCGTCATTTGCAAAGTTTGGGAACCATCTCGCGAAAACGATGTGTGACAACATAGCACTCTTTTTTGATAAAGTGATGAAATAGTAATGAATAGCTTTTGGACTACATGTTAAAATATGAATTATTTCATTCACATGAGCCAAATATTATACATATATATTAGTGTATGTCTGTATCTGAAAGTACGGTATAAATAATATTGATATATATTTTAAAAAAATAATTAACATAAATTATTAATATTGGTATCACATTCTTTATAAAAAAATCAATTCAAAATAATATAATTTCACTGTTATAGAAATCAATTATAATAAATCAGTTTAAGATATCGTACAATGGTGGTTTATTTAAGTTAAAATATAATTTATCAAATTCATTTGTAAAAGTTTAAATTAAAATATTAATTTGTATTTGAAATTATTATTAAACTTTTTATAGAATTTCACCATCTAAAAAGTATAGTATTTAAAATACTCATTCATTCACTCTCTCTCTCTCTCTAACGTCTCTCTTTCTCATTTCCTCCTCTCAACCTCTCTCATCTCTTAACAAACACTACATCTCGTCTCAGAGCGCAAATAACAAACCCTTTATTTCCTTTGTTCGATCTTCCTCTCTCTGTATTTTTTCACTCGATTTTATTTTAAATTTGTGATTTGATTTTGTTAAATAAAAAAAAAATCAACATCCATTTCAAAAACTTTGTTTAAAACCATAAAAAATCAACACTTATTTTCCATTAAGAAATTAAATCTATTTCATAAATCAAATTGAAAATAAAAATATATTTCTAAAATCAAAACCTATTTTATAAAGATCAACCATTGTTTCAAACCTAAAACTTTTTAAAAAATTAAATCCAAATCCATAAGCTACATTAAAAATAAATAAAAAATAAAAAAATCTATATAAATAAAAAAACAAACAGAACACAGACATCAAAAAAAAAAAAAAAATAAATCAATTTAATGATTAGAAACATAGAACCCACACCTTGTCCATCAATTCCCCACTAACAGAGACATCAAAAAAAAAAAAATCAATTTAATGGTTAAAAACACAGAACCCACACCTTGTCCATTAATTCCCCACTCATTCTCTCTCGTCCATCTTCCACCACTCATTCTCTTTATGAGATACATCTTACCTACGAATGAACATTTCAACATTTCAACATTAGTAGATTTTCTTTCAATTTTTATAAACTCAAAGCTCTTCAAATTGAAAATCAATTTTTTTTCCTTTCCAATTTTCTGCTTCGTGTGCTCCAGATCTACTCTTTCATAAGATACGTTCAAGTTTCTTAGTATTTTTATATGTGTGTATATTAGACTATTAAAATAAGGAACCCATTAAAATTTAGTGAATCCTAAAAACAAATCATTTATAATATTTCAGTACACCAACCTATAAGAGAGTCATAAAAAAGTAATTCGGAATTGGATTCTTGTACATGTTCTTATGATATCAAATTTAGAAATGCAAACGACAAACAATCTAGAACAACATGCATACGCTAGTGTATACATATAATAGAAACAAAAGAACGGCGTAGTAGAGGGGAGACCATGCCCCCGCATTTCTCATGTGCAACCTATTGCTCAACAAACAAACACTTATCACAGAGGAACTACGGATATGGTCGATTAATATGTAATAACCAAACATGGATAGTCCTTGAAGCTAATTTTATAGGAAGGTCACTGATTCACATCTTCATGCAAACTGTTGTTAAACTGTCAGCAACTCCTGAAAAACAAACTATCCTAATCCATCTAACAATAAGCAAAAATCCAGAAAAACAATTCTCCAGTTTTGGAACACAAAAGATGCAAATTATAGGATCCCACATACAATTGAAAAACCCTAATCAGTCGAAGACTGAGCAATGAAGAGAGGACGTTCGCTTCCGTCGTCGGCAGTCAGCATTGTGGACGTTCATGGGGAACTCGACATCGATTCAAGAGATGTTTAGACGTGTATCCGAGCAGTTTACGGTGATGTTTAGGAGGAAGGCTTTCTTACATTGGTATACAAGAGAGGGAATGGATGAGATGGAGTTTACCGAGGCCGAGAGCAATATGAATGATTTGGTTTCGGAGTATCAGCAGTATCAGGAGGCTGTAGCTGATGGTGATGAAGAAGAAGAAGAAGAAGAAGAAGAGTCAGGACAATGAAGAACAATAAAGTTACAATACTGACTCTTTACTTTCTCAAATTTGATTAGTATGATGTGAATTAACAATGGTGTTTACAAAAATGCAGAGCAGTGCAGAGAGAGTAAATAAAAGAATCAGAGAAGCCATGTGAGAGAGAGAGTTTGACGTCAAGTTCCAGCCGCGCACTGCGATCAAGGCCCAGACATTGGCCGATTTTGTTGCTGAATTCTCACCCGGGATTCATCCCGTCTGCCCGGTGGATCTTGCGGCGGCAGCCGAGGAGGTGAGTGCAAATTTAACCGAAGTAACACAGCAAGGCGATGTTGGCGACGCAGAACTTGCGCGTCCCGCCGAAGAACCTTCAGCTAGTACGACGCTACAGCCCGGCGATGCGACGACGGAGTTGGTTATAACCGACCAACCTGCTCTGCCCGGTGCCGCATCGCTGCATCGCCAGGAGGAGAGGAAGTGGAACCGATCAGCGTTGAACCTGACGCCGCACAGCCAAGCGACCATGCGCCCATCCACCTGCAAGCCTCCCAGACCCCTCAGAATGTTAGAAGCTCTTTGTGGGCGAAATGTGGAAACTTTTCGTAGATGGGGCTTCTACACGTCACGGTGCCGGGCTAGGTATAGTTCTGATTTCGCCAGACAGACTGACCATCGAACACTCTATCACCCTTGTATTCCCTGCATCAAACAATGAGGCTGAGTACGAGGCGCTTTTGGCAGGGCTCAAGAGCGCGCTTCAGATGCACGTATCCGAGCTAATGGTTTATAGTGATTCCCAACTTGTGGTTAACCAAGTTTCTGGGGTTTACGAAGCTAAAGACGACAGAATGGCGAAGTACCAAGCTCTGGTAAGAGACCATATCAAGCGATTCTAGGCAATAAGGGTCCAACAAATTGGCTGTGAAGAAAATGGCCGAGCAGATGAGTTAGCCGGCCTTACTTCGATGGTCGATAGCACATCTCCCAGCCCTCTCCTGATTGAATTCCTTCCAAGGCCCAGCATTGAGGAAGCCGAACAGACAGAAGTACTCTACACCGAGCTAGGTCCTTCCTGGATGGACCCAATTATCCTCTTCCTTAAAGATCAGACCCTTCCCACCGAAAAAAAGGAAGCACATAAAGTTCGGGTGAAGTCAGAGCAGTTTTGGCTCTCTCCATCTGGCGCTTTATACAAGAAGTATTTCACCGGTCCCTATCTCAAGTGTGTACACCCGAGCAGCATTGAAGCTTTCTTGTACGAAATTTACGAAGGCATATGCGACAGTCACATAAAGGGCAGATCTCTAGCTTGCCGGGCTATCTCGCAAGGATATTGGTGGCCGTGCATGCAAGCAGATGCGCAGAAGTATGTTCGCAAATGTGAGAAGTGCCAGAAGTTTGCCCACCAAATCCACCAGCCGGCCAGGAAACTTCTTCCCCTCACCAGCCCTTGGCCCTTTGCGATGTGGGGGCTAGATATAGTGGGGCCACTCCCAACAGCACCAAGCAACCGGAAGTTCTTCATTGCGGCTACGGACTACTTCACCAAATGGGTTGAAGCGGAGCCCCTAGCAACTATCAAGGAGAAAGACGTCAAACAATTTGTCTGGCAGAATGTTGTAACTCGGTTTGGCGTCCCCAAGATTCTGATCTCTGACAATGACACTCAATTTGACGGGCGCTTATTCAGAGGATTTTGTGAAGAATTGAAGATTGACTTCTATAACTCTACCCCGGCTTACCCACAGTCTAACGGCCAAGCCGAAGCATCAAACAAGAGCATTCTTGATGGTTTGAAGAAAAGACTTGAGAAAGCCAAAGGTAAATGGGCCGAGGAACTCCCAAGTGTCCTTTGGGCTTACCGCACTACCCCTAGGTGATCTACCGGGGAAACTCCTTTTGCCTTGGCATATGGCATGGAGGCGGTCATCCCTTTGGAAGTCGGTAAGCCCACCCTCCGCAGTGAAAGTTTTGAGCCCGAGCTGAATGCTGAAGCCATTGCCCTAGAATTGGACCTAGTGGAAGAACGCCGGGAAAAGGCTCTCATCCATGTGGCCGCCTACCAACAAGAGCTTTCAAGAAAATACAACAAAACGGTACACCCCAGATCGTTCAAAATAGGTGACTAGGTTTTGAGGAAGGTCATGGGCAACACCATGGTGCCAGGTGAAGGCAAACTAGGGGCAAACTGGGAAGGACCCTATAAGATAACCGGTCTGGCGGGCAAGGGGGCATACCACTTGGAGGACTTGGAGGGAAGAAGAATACCCCAGCCATGGAATGCGGCCAACCTCAAACTGTACTATTTTTAGCTTTTGTGTTCTTTCTGTGCAAATGAATTTTTTGCCTCACTTCAGAATGTAATATTCTTTTTGTCAATATAATAGAAGTGTCTCATCTTTGCTTTAGCATTCAGATTGTTTTTTTTTTACTTTGAGATTCCAACCGAGATGTTTTACTCCGGTTAATTGAGTTGATGATTTACTCAACTTTTTTGAAACTTCAACCGAGATGTTTTACTCCGGTTGACTAAGTTGATGATTTAACCAACTTTGAAATCTCAACCGAGATGTCTTACTCTGGTTAATTGAATTGATGATTTACTCACTTTTGTGGAACTTTAACCGAGATGTTTTACTCCGGTTGACTAAATTGATTTATTCAACTTTTATGAAACTCCAACCGAGATGCTTTATTCCGGTTGACTTAGTTGATGATTTGCTCAACTTTATGATTCCGACCGAGATGTCTTTTCCAGTTAAATAAGTTAGACAAGATGGTTGGTTTTGCCGACGTATTTTGTCCGGCTGAGTCATTTAGCAAGAAGACCGTGTAAACACTTGATGAAAATTGAACTTTTTTCATTAATGTGCAAAACAATTACAAGAGGAGGGGCAAATAGCCCAGTTACATGTGCCAACAAAAAAAAAGAAGACAAAGAAAACTAAGCTAGGGGGGAAAGGTCAGTGAATTCTTTCCCGGTTGCGGCCTCCAGGTCGACCGTGGTTGTGGTCTCCTAGGCGCCGGTCTTCTCTTGGCTGGCTAGATTTGGGCGGTTGTCACCCTCCGCATCCTCCGTGGCGTCTTTAGCCTCGTCTTCCTCGGCCTCAGCTTGCAGCGCGCTAAAGACGTCGTTCGTGTAGCACACGAGATAGGTCGATACGAAGGCAGCTGGAGGAGAAGCAAACACGTCGGTATCAGGTCCTTGGCCGGGCTGTTCACAAGCAGTCTTCCAGCCTGCCTTGAAGAAGATGTCTTGGGTGGCATGGACCTGCTTTGTGTAGTTGTCCTCAGCCTCCTTGAAGCCGGCATTATTTGCATCCTCTAGCTCCGTCTTTCTTGCTTGCTTCAACACCTCAAGCTCGGTCTTGAGCACATCCCTCTCTTGCTCGGCAACGCCAAGCTGGCCGAGCAACCTTGAATTGTCAGAGTTCGCCATCTGCAGTGATGTTTTTGCCCGGCTGAGCTCGGCTTGAAGGTAATCCACCTGGTTGGCAGAGTCGGTGGCCTTTTGCCAGAGTCGGTGAATGCGCTCCATAACCAAATGTTGTTTCTGGATAGCCTGCAAGATAGTTTGATTAGAAAGAAAACCGAGCAAACACTTGAAAAATTTCTTGGCAAAATGTGCAAAGTTCTTACCCTGGTCATAGACTTGACCGAGGATTTCACCAGCGGGTGTCCGGCACATGGTCACTGCCGACCACGTCGCTCGGTAGCAGCAGGGCCTTGGAAAGGTCAAAAGCGAGCAGATGCTCCTTGTCACCTTTAACAGAAGCTGTCGCTGGGATCTCTTTACCCCGGTGCTTGAGTTGGGGCCTCCATGGCGGAGTTGGATCAGCTATCACGGTAGGTTGCTCGGTGTTGAGCTCCGTAACTAGCTCGGCGAAAGGGTCTGTACGTGGCTGTTTGCCAGCCCGGCGGTTGTCCTTGCTGGCTTGCCCGGCGGCGGGTGACGCTAGTGCAATCACGGTCCCGCTGGATTTCCCGACAGCAGGAGAGTGAATTGGAATGCTCGGGATCTCGATGGAGGTGGCGGTGATGAGGTTCTTGATGGGCTTCTTTTTTCCATTTCTTCTGCCTCGGTCAACCGGATGAATAGCACGTCCGGTAATATGGGATTGGGAGGTGGAGATGGAGCACGAAGAAAGTCTGTGACTTTACTCCGACGTAGAGCTAAATATCTGTATGTGGATGTGTAATCGAGGAGCTCGTGGCAATCCCAGTTACAGTAGCGGAGCACGGTTCTGATGGCTACTTCGTTAGGATAATGATAGTTGGCTTGCAGGGCTTCAATTGCTGCAAAGGAAAACAGAAAAAAAATGTTAAGTACAGAATAGTGAAGAAAGATGAATTGACTGAGCAGGTAGCACGACTTACATGTTGAACCGAAGTTCTTGTTAATGAACCAGCCCGGTACGTCGGCTGTTTCATAGTTGCCGGACACCCAGAAAAAGTCATCGTCGTGTAAGTCCTTGTCCGGGGTGCCGGTCACTATCTTCTCTTTGCCCGGTCTAATTTTTAAGTAGTAGGCGAGGCCGTCGCCTGTGCGCCCTAGGGTGTATTGGCGGAGTATCTCGGCTATCCCTAAGTCGGTCCCTAGCCGGTTGTTCAGCTCGTGGACCCCGTTGATTATTTTGTAAGTGTTGTTTGAGACTTGGGTAGGTGCTAGCCTGGTGCGTCGCAAGAATTTGGTCATGAGTGGGTTGACCGGGAAGCGGAGGCCTCCTTCTATGATGGATAGCACGGTGAAGGGGCATTGGTCTAATCTGCCCCATGGAGTTGTGTCAATTTCGCCGAGCTCTAGATCAACGCCGGTCGGGATACCGTACTCTTCCCGGAACGCAGCCAGGGCAGCCGGAGTGTCGACAAGGAAGTAATAGCGCCCCATTGGAAGCCGGCTGGTTTAGCTCGGCTGAGGTGGTTTGGCATTGACTGGTGTTTGACGGTTGCTCGGTCTTTGAGAGCCTCGGTATTGGTCAATGGTCCCCTTGGACTCTGCAGGAAAAGGAGGGTAATAGTAAGTGGAAGCGCGGTCGTGCGAAATGAGCTTGACTTTAGCTCGGTCAGAAAGAGTGCTAGACCACCTCAGTCGCGAAGGCAAACCAATAAGCTCGGTCGCTCAAGCAGACCAAATGTTAGACCGGTCGAGCGGCCAAGTCTTCTGCCTAGCTCAGTTTTTGCTAGGGTTTTGACAAACTTGTAATTTGCTCGGTCTTAACGCTTTTTGGGATCAAAAGAAGACCTGGAGCCCGGTCCGCCCCAGATCTTGAGATGTTCATCAGTGAAGCTGAAGAACAACAAGGAGAACAAGAGGCAGGAGAGGGTTTTGGGGAGCTATACCCTAAAATCTATGGTTTTGGTTCCCTAAAACGAAGAATACTAAATGAAATAGCATTAAAGGGGGTCGAAGAACTTACCAGAATGGGGCTGGAGGTGAGTCTTCAAGCACGAACGCAGCAAGACGCAGGAAGGAAGCTCTTCAAAGGCTCTGGAGCTCTGGATCGACAAGAATGGAGGAGAGTCAGTAAGAACGAAATGAAATGGGGAGAGGCGTATAAGTAAGAGAAAAAGGCCGCCAAAATTTTGAATGTGAAGGGACGTGATGGTTGGCTGCTCGAGGCCAATGAACGAGCGACGCGTGTCTCAATTAACGACGGCGTCAAAGTTGAAGAGACAGGAAGGGGAGATGAGACGTCGACCGAACAGATCGAGGAATTGTGCACTGGAATTAGTGCGGTTGACGTCTTACAAACAACAGACCGAGGAAGGGTTTACCCCGGTCGGATCATGTAATCCCGGTCACGCTTTTGCAGACGAAATTAAGGGGCAATTAAGAGGGAGATTTTATGAGCTAGAATGGGCCATGGCAAAGACCGGGCAAGTTGAGTGCCGAACACGTTTGGGCCACGGTAGCTTGGGCTTGTCCAGAGAGGTTTTGCTTGGTTAAGGCACAGGACCATGTTGGACTGAGCTACTTGGGCTTGTTTGTGTAGAAACCAAGCTAATTGGGGTTGCTCAACCGAGATGACCGCCTGCCATTCCAGATTCTACGGTTCGTGCGTTTAGCTAGACAGGAAGGCCTTGTTTTACCCGCGTGATCTGCTTCGAGCTCGGCTCTGCCGGAATGCAACTGAGCTCGATCGGTATGGAGCTCGGCTAGTGAGCGTTCGGGCATGCGGCGCAACACAGCCGTGTGAGGTCGAGGTGATTCCGCCAGTCTGCCGGGCTCCGCCAAGATATCCTGACAGTTTGGTTAGGTGATGATTGCTGGATTTGTGTTGATAGATAGGATAGTAGCACCACGTGTCTAGAGACTAATGGAAGTAGATTTGGGGCGCAGAAGGCATAAAAGCGTATCTGCGTCCCCCATGCTGGGGATGATCATTTTGGTGAGTTACATTTTAGACATACAACTCTCCCCTCTCTCTCTCTATCCCTGAGTGTGTGCTAACACTACAACAAATTTGGGATTTAAAGACGAAACAAATTTGTCCCAAAATGTATATATTTCATCACCCAAACTAATTACGACGAACATTTTTCGTCACCCGTTTTGTCTCCAAAGGGTCGTCACTAAAAGGTCTTAGAGACGAAAAAAAAAATTCGTCATTGAAAATGATAAATTTGTGGCGAATTTTTTTGTCTCCAATACACTTTGTTGGGAACATACTTGTAAGTAATTAGCGACAAAATATTTTGTCATTAAAGGAGAAATTAGAGACAAAAGTATTTCGTCATAAATATAAGAAATAGAGACGAAATAATTTTGTCACGTTTAATATAAATAAAGACGAAATTTTTTTGTCAAAGAAGCTACCAATAGAGACAAAAACAAATTCATCATTAAAAACAATAAATTTGTGACGAATTTTTTTGTCTCCAATACACTCTGTTGGGAACATACTTGTAAGTAATTAGCAACAAAATATTTTGTCATTAAAGGAGAAATTAGAGACAAAAGTATTTTGTCATAAATACAAGAAATAGAGACGAAATAATTTTGTCACGTTTAATATAAACGAAGACAAAAAAAAATTGTCAAAGAAGCTACCAATAGAGACAAAAACAAATTCATTATTAAAAATGATAAATTTGTGACGAATTTTTTTGTCTCCAATACACTCTGTTATGAACATACTTGGAAGTAATTAGCGACAAAATATTTTGTCATTAAAGGAGAAATTAGAAACAAAAGTATTTTGTCATAAATGTAAGAAATGGAGACAAAATAATTTTGTCACGTTTAATATAGACGAAGAAGAAATTTTTTTGTCAAAGAAGCTACCAATAGAGACAAAAACAAATTCATCATTAAAAATGATAAATTTGTAACGAATTTTTTTTGTCTCCAATACACTCTGTTGGGAACATACTTGCAAGTAATTAGCGACAAAATATTTTGTCATTAAAGAAAAAATTAGAGACAAAAGTATTTTGTCATAAATATAAGAAATGGAGACAAAATAATTTTGTCACATTTAATATAAACGAAGACGAAAATTTTTTGTCAAAGAAGCTACCAATAGAGACAAAAACAAATTCATCATTAAAAATAAGGAAATAATGTCAAAAAAAATTCGTCACACATTGAGGGTAATAGTGACAAAATGTGACTATTTTTTGTCATGACAAATTCATTTAGCGACGAAATAAAGAATTCATGACAAAATTAATCATCCACCTAAGCTAAATAAAGAGACAAAAAAAACCTTCTTTAGCGGCATGAAAAAATTTTGTCAATAATTCCATAATAATTTTTTCTCCACATTAAGGATGTTATCGCTCTATACCTATTTTATCAAAAATCTATTTTAATTCAACAAATATGGACACTGCTCATGTTCAAACCTGCTTGAACTATAAACAATTCCATCACAACTTAACCTAAACTTTTATCAAACACATTTACGAAATTAACCAAAATGAGATATCCATTCATCATTACAAATAATTTCATCTAATATAATAAAATAAGTGAAATATCCACAAAATACCAAAAGTTTAACTTGTTCAATGCCACCAAAAATCCAACCAATAACAGGTCCGATCAAGTTACGAATTCACACAGACAGATAAGCAACATAGAAAATATAGGTAAAGGATAGAAACATCACACTTCACATCTATATATTTTCAACCAATGTGTGCTCACCCGCAAGCCTTAATTAATGTTTGTTTTTCAATGCACCTTAACTATAAGCAATGTCCAAAATAGTAGCCTAAAGTAAATTAGTCAATTGCATAATAATGTGAAGATACATAAATCTTCATAAAATACTGCACCATGAAATTTTCTACAGATTAATAGTACCCATAATTAGTAGAATGTAATATGTACTCCATCAAGAATTAATATTCAACGTGATCTCAGCGAGTAGGATTTATATCGAAGCATCAAAGTGCATCCACCATTAAAAAAAGATAAGCCGCAAGAATGTTTATGAGTGGCTGTCTACTTTGCCAATCCTTATTCTGACAACTGGGGATCTTCATTCTGGCGATAATCATTACCGTGCATTAGTAACAAAAGAAATATAATCAAATACAACACAAGCACCAATGGCCAACATGCAAGCGCGCGAACTGACAGTAACAATCCTATTCATCGCACGCCATACTTACGTACATGTCACGACACAGCCACTCGACATACTGCATATAGCACCAATACCCGGCACTACACAATGATGTGTCAGTACACCCCCCAGCTAATAGAAGCCACGAAACCATTGATTGGGGAAAATGAGCTCCAAGACAATGGCTACTGATAGCGAAATTACTAGAGTCAAAGAAGAGTATCACCTTGGGTGGAGCACTAAGAAAATCAAAAAACGGTGAAGGAGATCCTCAGCCTGACCGGATGGAAGTAAAAAATGCTCAGCATCTTAACAGAGATGAAGTTAAGGAAGAACTAACGACCACAGATGTCAGAAAAGGGGAAAACCTAACAAAAGAGGAACACCTAAAATTGAGAGGTAAGATAATGGTTAAAAATAAGGCAAAGACCAAAAACCAAACTTCCAAAGCAATACCTGTACAAGACCATGAAGGGTCAATTTCGCCTCGTTATCAACATAAATTTCCATTGGCTGAAAGGAAGAAATGTCACAGTAAAGCATATTAGGAGCCTTCCTGAAGGTAATGGAATCCAGCACGAAATGAATGATGGATGAACATCCCTTCAATTGAGATTCCGGTCCATTTGATGTCTCCTTGCAGATATTCTAACTCACAAGAAGCAAGTCCACTGTTGCTCAACATATATACTATTATGTAACCAAAAGGAGCCACAGGTAAGACATCCAGCATCAACCCCATTAAAAACCCACACTCAAGGCCTAAAGTAAACAAGAAAATAACTAGGGATGTGAACAAAAGAAAAAATAAGGTACCGAAGAACGAAGAAACTATCCCCACACATCAGACCTAAAGACCGATCTTTCTTCTGCCACTACCCATCCCCTATCACATTACATACTTAGGTAGAATATTGAATAATGGGCATAAACAAAATGCTTTTGTAGATGTACTTACAATATGTATATATTTATTGTTTTACATTTTTCACTTTGTTCAAATTATGCTAAAGACTAAACTATTTTTCTATTTTTGATATGGATCAATTGATAGTTTTATGAAGAACTTAAGTTTAGGTCAAGTAGTTGAGATCCTTGGGTTTTATTTATTTATTTTTTTTTTCAAACATTCAAGTGATTATACTCCTTGATTTCTAAGAAATAAATTGGGGGAGATTCTGAGTTTGAATTTATGGTGAAGCATCGAATGTTTATAAGTAGTAATTTAACTTACTACTAACTAATTAACTAACCCACTAATTTTGACACCCGGAAAAAAAAAATGTAATTTGATCTTTTTTATTTTTTTTAATTTTTTATTTTTAATATTAGTTTGGTGGTGTGTGTGATTTTTCAGCGGTTCCGGTTCCATTGCCATCTTCATCTTCATCACCTGGAATGGTAGCTGTAAGGCAGGTGGGAAGCTATGGTGGGTATGGATCTGTGACTATGGAGAAAAGTTTTAGGGTAAGTTACACTATACTATACTACTCTCTAATCTAATACTAGTTACTGACTCACTCACTGAATACAGGTTGCCATCGTTATGTAGTTGGGCAGCCAGTGAACACAAAATCATGGTCTACTTATTGTCTTCCTCTCTCAACCTTTACAATTTCCTGGTTTGGCAAAAAGCCAACATGAAATTTGTACATCTAGTGTAGTTTATATGCATCATTAAAATAAAACTTTGTCTCTCCAAACAATTATAAAAGGAGAGACAACCCAAACATTTTCTTCACTTGAATCCTTCAAAACAGCTATTAAAAAAAGCCCTTTAGTTTTGTTGTTTGTTGTTGCAGTAACACTAGAGGGTAAGGTTTAATCAACTTCATAAAGGGTAACTCTTTTCTCTTTGAGCCAAACAACAAGGGTTACAGTCTATGCAAAGAAAATTTGAAAATAGAAGAACAATGATAATTAGAACATTGATAATCATTAAGGTATATTTGTTTTCTCACGTGGCTTCACTTTTATGCTTGGATGCAACCACCCTATGTACAAGGACTAGAAACAGAATGCTTATGTTTGGGATTAGCTTTTTGGGTAGCTTTTTAAAATTCTAGTTTTTTTGTGAGGTGGAAAAAGATTAATGTGCTTTGGAATGGATTTTTATTTCAGTTGTATGGGAAAACATGGAAGGCTGATGTGATATTTTGGCTTTTTGCCTAAATTTTTCATTTTACCCTTGTTTTAGATCTATGGAAAAAATGCAAAGGTACATTTGTTTTTTTGATGCACCCCAAACGTTTTGGCTTTTGGGATTTTTTAGCCATTTTCATCCCCCAAACCACCCCAGAACACTTCAGCGTAAATAATGATAATGAAGAACAAAATACTCAAAGAATGATCATTCGCAATGAAAATTAAAAGAGAAAACAATTATTATTTGGTGGCAATTTCAATGCTGACTAATTGAAAATACATAAACTACCTATGTTTAGAACACACGCCTTGAGTTTTGACATTTTTTGTAAATATGACACAAAAATCATATGGTGATTGGTGAAGCCCAAAGCCTAGCGCATAAAAAGTCCTCGTATGTAAAATTCTATAATTCATCCTGTTTTTCTACATTCTTTTAGTAACCAAATGAAGTATAACAGAAATGACCCAACCAAAGAATTACACACAGCAAGGCAAAACCATTTCATGCAAAATATATCGAGCTATCAGCAATCATAAGATAATAAAGCAACTGACTTGACAGTCAGCAATATGTCTCTCGCCATTTGGCCTTGTCCAATGACTTTTCTGACCGACAAATCACCATCATACACATTTTCCCTCTGGGACAATGAGTGATGTGGTTTGTATTGTGGTTGAGAGTTAGTTGCTGGTAGTTCTATTGTTGTATGAGCTGCCCTATGTCTATGAATAGGTAGGTGGGCTTCTAGTGAATAGTTTTTTATCATTACGGTTTTTAGTTTCAGAGCTCTAACTCTTATATTCCCTAGATTTAGGATTCCTCTCTCTCTAATACATCTTGGGGCCTGGGCACATTCAACTGTCCTAAAAATGTGAATTTTACCACTTCACAAGTTGGATAATTAAATGGGTTCCTAAATTTGATGATTTAAAATTTGTTCCACAACCAATTCAAATTAACTCATTCGTAAATTCCGAGATTTTGAATTAATCCATTCAAAATGAAATAGTTCAATTCGTGCAACCAAATTAAAAAAAAAAAACAACAATTAACTGTAATAGCTTGATTAAAAATGCAATCATAACAACAACCACCCAACAAAAAAATAAATAAAACCAATACTGACAATCTGAACATCCTGCTCATCAAGTGAAATTGGGGAAGAATCCGGAAGCCTGACTTCTCTGGACTGGACTTGAGCACGGTCTGACTGTTTTGGAGGCTGCCAAAAAGAAAACAAATTGAGTATTTCAACTTCACAAAGATCATTCACAATAATCAAATAACAAAATTCAGGTGGGATTAAACATCATAATTTCACCAAAGCTTAGTGATACTTAGAGAGAGAGAGAGAGGTGTACAAGGTAAGAGATGAGGGATTGGAGAGAGGGGAGAGAGTGGCGAATGGCGTGCATGAGCTCGATCCTTTGAGAGGGAGAAGGAGAGGTTGGGCCGAGGAGGGAAGACTCGATGGTGGAAAGGAGTAGCTTAGGGGACACCATTGTTGAATTGAATGATAAAACCCTAGAACCAGAATCAGAGAATGCTCTCTCTCTCTCTCTCTCTTTCAGTAGAGAAGAGAGTGAAAATGCGGGAAAAGCCCTAATTCGGGAGGAGAGGAGGGCTTTAGGGAGAGAGAGGGGACAGGGTTTTAGGCTGTGGTCGTGATGGACAAGGATGGGTCGCTGTGTGCGTTGACGAGTCAAAGCTGGTTAAAAAAACTTGGGGAAATTTTTATACAGTGTATAATTTGAAAAATAATTATCAATGATAAATTTTATTATGATCATTTTTTTATAAATTTTATTTTATAGTGTTTTATTTCACCTAACCTTTTTTTTTTTAATATTTCATTTATTTTATAGCGTTTTATTTCACCTAATCTTTTTTTTTTTAATATTTCATTAAGTCAGGTTTAATATAATATGGTTAAATCACCTTTCTAATTTCTTGGATATTAGCATATCACTCGTGTTATGCACGGATTGTGTTTACAATTATTTATATATGTGAATTGTGATTTTTAAATATTTTTTTATTTTAAATGTCTTCTTTTTTTTTATATATTATATTAAAGTTTAATATTTTGATAATAATCATGGTAGCAACAGACAAGAA
>NW_021024701.1:135448-148522 GCF_004153795.1 Camellia sinensis
CTCTCTCTCTCTCTCTCTCTCTCTCTCTCTCTCTCTCTCTATCCCTGTGTGTGTGTCTAACTTGATCATCGGAGGGGTTTTCCCGGCCACACACCGTCAGGTAGCTCACCGCCGTTGTGCTCGCAGGTCGATCGGACAGACAGGAGCTTGGAAGAAAGGAGTACGGGCTTGCCTGAATATTTGCTCCCCACACAGTGTTGTATGGCATACAGTTGATTTCCTCCCCCCCTTGTTTTTATGCTAGACATTCATCCATGCAATTTAAATATCTTGATTTTTTTTGTGCCAATCTGTTTTGTGCCGAGATGTGAAGGGTACATGATTGATCTTTTTTTTTACCCCCCCCCTTTTTTTTTGTGTTGATTTGTTTTGTAATAACTTTCAACTTATCACTAGGCACTAGTTTAACTTTATTTCACCTTGGAATTGAAATATTTTTGTACATTGAGAAGCATGAATTGATCTAGTATTATGTTTACCTAAATTTAGTTAATATATTGAATATTTTTCATCTTTATTACAGGTAATTTGTTTTCGTTAAATTTCATAGAATTAGCACAATTTAAAAAAAAAAAAAAAAAAAAAAAAAAAAATTTAAATTTGAGTTGTAACAAAATTAATCTTGAATTTTTAATTTTATCAATTTAAATTTAAATTTAAATCTAAATTTTTTAATTTTTTTCGATCTAAATCATTTATTTATATTTGTTCAGTAAAATAAGAAAAAAATAAGATAAAAAGTAAGAGTTTATGAGTCATTAAACTCAATGTAAATATATATAAAATATCTAAAATTCTCTTTTTCAAATTTAACTAGCCTGTCACCCGTGCTATGCACGGAATAATTATAGTTATTTATATTTATTTTAAATTTTTTTTAATATATAAATTATGCTTTATAAGATTTTTTATAAAAATAATTTAACAATTTTATCACTAAGCATAGTGTATGAGAGAAGTTAAAAAGGGTGCTGCAGTAACTATACACGGATTGTATCTATAATTATTTATATGAGGGGATTTCAAATGCTAATCAGGGGATTGTATCAATAAATGCAGGCATGTGGAAAAACATGTGGATTGAAAAAAGTTAATAAATGTTGATCAAGAGATTTTGACCAACTCAATAAATGTTGAGTTTTTCTTTTTTTAATAAAAAATATAAAAAATTCAGATTCGGATATTGAAACTCCCACAGGCCTTGTGGGTTAAAAACCCCTTTTTGCTTAATATATAGTATAGATATAGATAGATAGATAGATATAGATATAGATAATATAATATAGATAGATAGATGTGTTGAAATTTTCAAGAAATTTTGTTTATGCTAGTTTTTAATGCATTAAAGTTTAATTATGAGGGGGTTTTGAACAAATCTCCCAAAAGGTATGGGGATTGGAAGAAATTAATAAATGCTGAGGTTTTTTTTTTTTAAATCAAAAAATTAGAAAATTAGGATTGGGATATTGGAACTCCCATAAGCCTTGGGGGTTAAAACCCCCTTTTGCTTAATATATAGTATAGACTAACATATCACATGTGCTATGCACAGATTGTGTTTACAATTATCTATATATGTGAATTGCGATTTTTAAATATCTTTTTTTTTTCTTTTTTTTAAATGTCTTCTTTGTTTCCTTTTTTATATTATATTAAAGTTTAATATTTTGATAATAATCATATGTGTTGGACTTTTCAAGAAATTTTTTTTATGCTTGTTCTTAATGCATGAAAGTGCTATTATGAGGGATAATAATCATATGTGTTGAGACTTTTCAAGGAATTCATGTGCTGGATTTCAAAGAATTTTTTATGTTTGTTCTTAATGCATTAAAGAGTTATTATGAGGGTAAGACTTGGGGGTTGAGAGAAGTTAATAAATGCTAAGGTTTTTTTTTTTCTAAATAAAAAAAATCAGGAAATTTAGATTGGGAGATTGGAGCTCCCGCATGGCTTGGGGTTAAAAACCTCATTTTGCTTAATATATTGGATAGATAGATAGATAGATAGATAGATATAGACATATAGATAGATAGATAGATAGATAGATAGATAGATATAGATATGGCACATACCATTTATATGACACAAGGACCAAAGTACCGGGACAATTGCTACAATTTGCCCTCATCTAAATTAAAGGGATTTAAAAAGTAAAAAAAAATAAAATTATAATATTAAAAAATGTTCACTAAAAAAATATAGATTAAAAATTAAAAATTAATTATTGAAAACTCCATACTAAACAAGGTAATGTTTTCTATTAATTTTGAAAATTAAAAAATTATTATTAATTTTTCCTCTGTTTTTTTTCTCACAAATTTTTTTTTTTTCTTGGAGAGGGGTTTTGACCTGCGATTTTTCTAAAATGAGTCTTCTAGACGGAAAGGGTAGAATTGGTTCAGACAATGAGAAAAGTGCTTATGCAAGGGGCGCCTTCACTATGAGAAAGAATAGTCGGTTTTGCATAGGGTGCCTTCTTGGATAATAGCTTCAATACTGGCATGCATGAAGGGCTTAAGTGTGAGACATATGAGAGGGGCTTTAGTGCGAAAATAAAAGAAATGGTTTACAGAGTGTCTTCTTGCTTCACGACTTCAATATTTGTGAGAGAGGAGTAGGCTCAAGTGTGAGAGAGAAATGAGAGTTTCTAGGAAGTGTCTTCTTGGGTAGCGACTTGAGTGTCCGTGCACATGAAAACGAGTGATAAAGGTCAGAGTGTGTCTCTTGGGGTGACGGTTTCAGTGCTCTAAAACAAAAAACCATAGCATTTTAACAAAGAGAAATAATTAGTGATAAAATATTTTTGTCTCCATAAATACAAGAACAAAGAATTTATTATTGGTGACGAAATATTTTTGTCTTCCACAACATAACCTTATGAGACGAAAAATATATTCATCGCGCAATCAATCAGAATTTATTAGTGACGAAATATTTTCATCTCCCACAACTTATTCTTCCAAGACAAAAATATATTTGTCGCCCATTTAATAGAAAGATGAAACGGCATCGTTTGCATGATGGAGTGTTTATTGGTGATGAAATATTTTCGTCTTCCATAACTTATCATTCCTAGACAAAAATATATTTGTCGCCTAATAAATGGAAATATGCAACGACTTTGTTGAATAGGTAGGGAATTTATTGGTGACGAATTACGTTCGTCGCAAAAAATATATATATTTTGTGACAAAAATGTTCGTCTCCAATGAGCTAAAATAATTTGCGCCAATGCAAATGAAATTGACGCCTGAATTTTGCGGACGAAATTTTTTTTCATCTCCTATACGTTTGAGAAAAATTAAAACAAACGACAAAATTAATATTTTGTCATCTTTGGGTTAAATTTTAAGTTACCAAATTTTGTCACAATAGCCTAGATTTCTTGTATTTTGTTTCATTGTTTAATTATTATTATTATTTTTTTCTTTTTGTGGAGAGGGGTTTACTGTGAGAAAGAATAGTAGCTTTGCACAAAATGTCTTCTTGGATAACAATGTTTGCATTCACCAAATTTTGTCACAATAGCCTAGATTTCTTGTATTTTGTTTCCTTGTCTAATTATTATTATTATTTTTTTCTTTTTGTGGAGAGGGGTTTACTGTGAGAAAGAATAGTAGCTTTGCACAAAATGTCTTCTTGGATAACAATGTTTGCATGCACAAATGGCTTAAATGTGAGAGAATAGAGAACTTCAGTGCGAAATAGAAGAGATGGTTTATAGAGATTATTTTCTTGAGTCACAGCTTCAATACTTGTAAGAGAGAAGACTCAAGTGCGAGAGAGAAATGAGGATTTGTAGAGGGTGTCTTTTCGGGTCACGACTTTAGTATTTGTGTGTGTGTGAAAGTAAGTGATTAAGGTAAGAGCGTCTCTTAGTTTCTGACGACATTTTAATAAAGAGAAATAATTAGTGAGAAAATATTTTCGTCTCAAACTCATATGTTCGTTGCCTAATCAACAAAAATACAAAAACAATGTTGTGTGGAGATGGAGAATTTATTGGTGATGAAATATTTTCGTCTCCTTCAACTTAACCTTATGAGACGAAAATATATTCGTCGCACAATCAATCAAAATGCAACACGACACATGGAGAATTTATTAACGACGAAATATTTTCGTCTCCCAAAACATATCCTTCCGAGACAAAAATATATTTGTCGCCTAATTAACAGAAAAATAAAACGAGCATGAAGGATTTATTGGTGATGAAATTTTTTCGTCTTCCATAACTTATCCTTCCCAGACAAAAAATATATTTGTCACCAAATAAATAAAAAAATGAAACGACATCGTCTAATAAGTTTGGAATTTATTGGTGACGAATTCCTTTTGTCGCAAAAAACTTTAAATTTTGTGACAAAAATGTTCGTCTCCAATGAGCTAAAATAATTCGCGCCAATGTAAATGAAATTGGTGCCTGAATTTTGCAGACGAAATTTTTTTTCGTCTCCTATACGTTTGAGAAAAAATAAAACAAACGACAAAATTAATATTTTATCATCTTTGGGTTAAATTTTAAGACCAAAAAAAAATTGTCACCAAATTTTGTCACAATAATAGCCTAGATTTCTTGTATTTTTTATTGATTTTAAGCATTTGGTGACGAAATTTCAAACAAAATTTTAGTGTTATGTCAGCAATTTTCGTTTCATTATAAGCGGTAGCTAATGGTAGGGTTAAAACTGATCCAAAATAAAATTGTTTAGGTATAAAATTCATAATAGGGCAAATTATACCAGTGGTCTCTATATTTTACCCCTTATGTCATTTTAGTCTATACATTTTTGTATCCTTCAATACCAGAACAAAGAATTTATTATTGGTGATGAAATATTTTTGTCTTCCACAACTTAACTTTATGAGATGAAAAATGTATTCTTGTTTGAATCAATTAGAATTTATTAGTGACGAAATATTTTCGTCTCCCACAACTTATTCTTCTGAAACAAAAATATATTTGTCGCCTATTTAATAGAAAGATGAAATGACATTGTCTGCATGATGGAGTGTTTATTGGTGACGAAATATTTTCGTCTTCCATAACTTATCCGTCGCAGAAAAAAATATATTTGTCACATAATAAATGGAAATATGCAACGACATCGTTTAATAGGTATGGAATTTATTGGCGACGAATTACGTTCGTCACAAAAAAATTTATATTTTGTGACAAAAATATTTGTCTCCAATGAGCTAAAATAATTCGCGCCAATGCAAATGAAATTGGCGCCTCATTTTTGCACACGAAATTTTGTTTTCGTCTCCTATACTTTTGAGAAAAATTAAAACAAACGACAAAATTACTATATCGTCATCTTTGGGTTAAATTTTAAGACAAAACAAATTTCGTCACCAAATTTTGTCACAATAGCCTAGATTTCTTGTATTTTTTATTGATTTTAAGCATTTGGTGACGAAATTTGGTTTTCTACTCTGAAAATAATACATTTGGAGACAAAATTATTTCCTCTCTAAAATTTTTTACAATGGTGACGACAAATTTCGTCTCCAAAATGGCGCCAAATCTTCCACCAAATTTTCCAAGGGCAGGAAATTGTTTTGTGATGAAAAATAAAATTTAGAGACGAATAAAATTTTCGTCACCTATTGTTTTATTTGATTTTAAGCATTTGGTGATGAAATTTGGTTTTCGTCTCTGAAAATAATATAATTGGAGGCGAAATCTTATTTTCATCACTAAAACATGCATATTTGGAGACTAAATATTTTTTCGTCACGCGTTTTCGTCACCATAGGCCTTTTTTGTTGTAGTGTAACTTGACCGTCGGGGGAATTTTCCGGCCACACACCACCGGGTAGCTCATCGCCGTTGTGCTCGCAGGGCGATCGGACAGACTGGGAGCTTGGAAGAAAGGAGTACGGGCTTGCCGGAATATTTGCTCCCCGTATTCCATGAAATCACTTACAGTTTACAGAAGAAAGAAAAAAAAAATTCCAAATTTGGATCAATCTGAGCACCAACTATATCCCTTTTAGAGGATCGATCACCTCCACTAGCAGATCCCTTCGTGTCACCCTGTCAAAAAATTACAACTTATTGCTTGAATTAGTAATGAACAAAATAAGGAACAACAGTAATTCTGGCAAGAAATTGGCTCAAATACCTCCAACTAAGAAACCACAATTATTCCCCAAAATCAACCGGGCAAAATAGAAAAGAAAAGAAAAAAAATGGTGTCAGTTTAAATTCATAATGATTATGCAAAGTAACAAAAAATCAGACAGTGGCTATTACAATAAATGGCTTCAGAGAATTGAGTTCTTAAAATGTTTAGAAATCGTGATTCTGAACATATGCAAAACCAATACAAAATCAAAGATAGAAGAACAGGTCTGGAGAGCAGAGAGATAAAAGAACATTTAATCAGTTTGTGAATGAAACTATGATCGCAAGAACAATTGAATCAGTTTACAATTGAAAGCAATTGAAATCAGAAAATACCAGAGTGATACAATCTCTCTCTAAAACGTCAACACTATCGAACTTCTTAACCGCGTTCCTCAACACCTCTTGAATCACCGAGTCCCACCGACAGTTAACGGAGGATGAGTTATCCGATGGAGAAGCTGAGGCCGAGTTCATATAATCATCGAACTTCTTAACCGCGTTCCTCAACACCTGCTGAATCACCGACGGATGATGAGTTATCCGATGGAGAAGCTGAGGCTGAGTCATCATTGTTGCTGTGGCACCGACAGAGTACAGAATCGGAAACCCTAGAGAGAGAGTGAGGGCTTGATGAGAAAGAGTAGGAGTGCAAAGATGATCGTCTCAATCGGGAGGAGATTTTAGGGTTTTGGAAGGCGAATTTGTGGAGGTTTGGATCGGAGCGAGGGGATGGAGAAGGGAATGTTGGCGGAGAGTCGACTCCATGAGAGAGAGATTAGAGAGAGAAAACGGTGAAGGACTGTTATGAATGTAGGAATAAGGATGATTTTCAGAGAGAGGCCAAGCTCAGCAGTGAGTCCCAGCCGAGTAATTTCACACTGGGTATGGAGGAGGAAAAAGAACGGGAGGGAGAGAGAGATATAGAAAGAATGGGGTGGGTGAGAACAGAGAAGGAAGAAGGATAAAGATTGAAGGGAGGGGAGACGTGGGCAAGCGGGAAGGTGAGAAGAGAGAGATAAAGATAGAATAGAGGGGAGACGTGGGTAAGTAGGAAGCCCATTCTTTGGGCGGGAAATAAGTGTAGATATATATAGATATATATATATTTAAGGGGGTCATCTTAGCCATCTATCTAAATAGACAAATGAATCATAACCATTGAAATGTCTTAGTAGGATAATTGTCTTTAACATATTTTCAAAAATCGTTCTGTTTTATTATATAGACTAGCGTGTGCCCGTGCCTGAAGGCACGGTGTAAATAATGTTAGAATTAGAATATAATTGTAATTCAAACACTATTTAAATTTAGTTTTTAATTTGATAAAATCACAAATTTATTATAAAATTTTAGAATTCTCACAAAATTTCTCACGAAAACTGGCTTTTACTTATATAATATATAGCTAGATAGATAGATGTGCCTGACATACATACAATTTCCACGAACATACATACAATATTACTTTTACTTATATAATTATATGGAAATTGTACAAATGCCTGTAATGTCCTAGTGTTTTACGGGCATACATACATTGTATGGAAATATGTATAAAATATATTAAACAAAAAAGATAAAATTAAAAAAATAAACAAATAGAGAGAAAAATAAAAAAATAAAAAGAAAAGAGAGATGAATGTGGGATCATGGAATCATGGAAGGATGGGTGAGAAAAGGAAAAAGTAAGAGAGAGAGAAGCGAGAAAGCAAAAAATGTATATGTAGGATATTTTTTTAGGAAACATATCTCAGACATTGTTTTATAATTTGAACAGATCTAAGCTATCCAAATGTCCTAATAAAACAAAAATATGTTGAAGATTTAAAAACCGTCTTGCTTTACAAAAATATGTTAAAGATTATATGAGGTTTAAATTTATGAAGTCTACTAGGTATTCAATATATTTATAAAAAAAAAAATTAACTGTTCAAATTCATTTAATTTGTGGACTATAAAATTCATTAATTTAATCTCCACTACACACAGTAAAATCTGGTTCTTAATTTTGGGATTACAGACTTTTCCATATAATATGAATAAAAATAAATAAATAAAAAGGAGAAAATAAAAAAAGAATAAACAAATAGAGAGAAAATAAAAATGGGAGAAAATAAAAAAAAAATAAAAAGAAAAGGGAGAGGAAGGTAGGATCATGGAAGGATGGGTGAGAAAAGGAAAAAGTAAGAGAGAGAAGCGGGAATATAGAAAATGTACATGTAGGATATTTTTTGAAAAATATATCTCAACCGTTGTTTTATAATTTGAATAGATCTAAACCGTCCAAATGTCCTAGTAAGACAAATGTGTGTAAGACAAATTCAAAAACCATCCTGTTTTATGATATACATATATATATATATATATATATATTTGATAACTTCCCTTCATTTCTCCTTAATTTTGTAAGTAGAGATTTGAGATAAACTTATCCGCCCACAAAAAAAATAATTTAATAGAAATTTTATGTTTTGACAAAAATAGCATTAGTACGTCATAAATTTTGAATTCAAAATCTCACATTGGCACTCTAGTGCCTTTTTTTCATGACTATTTAAGCTTTGTTTAGTATGTGTTAAAATAGAACATGTTATTTTAGTATATTATTCTATTTAAATTATAATCATTTCATTTGAATCATATCATATCTTTATCATATCATTTCAAACACAATTCATATTTAATGTTTTTTCGTAAGAAAACATAAAGTATAATAATCTAGCATTTTCCAAACAATCCATTAGACTTCAAACCCCGTAAATTTAATAGTGACTTGTTAGAGCGTCTTCATTGCTTCATCAAATTTGATAAAAAGTTTGATCTGATATGATGCACTCTAACGATAAAGAGTAAATTTTCATCAATTCTGTCAGTCATCATGGCCCAGAGTAAATTTTCATTAAATTTTTTTACAAAATTTCTAATTCATTCCAAAACTCGGTTGACACGTAGGTCGTTTGGCCGATAGTTTAGCTGGTCATCCACTAATGGACACTTGCAAAATTTGATAAAAATAAAATAAAAGCTCTCTTGATTTGATGAAATTTCATTTGACGTCAATGTGATGAAACGGTTAAAGTACCGTTTTCACCAATTTTTTTTATCAAATTTAAAGATGAAACATTTGATGAAAGATTGAATATGACATTGCCAAAAAAAACCAAAAAAACTATTAAAGTGAAGAGAAAATTACAAATGGATGAGACAGTCACAAAATAATTATACTACAAATAAAAATCTTTTTTGATACAATTGTGACACAAAAAGAATTGTACCGACTATATGAATGCATTTACACCATAATTTTTTTGTCGCTAAATGGTCTTTTGGGAAGTGAGTTATAATTCACTTCCCAAATTATAATCCACTTTCCTCTTTTACAAAAAAATTAATTATAATTAGTTTTTAATCAAAAAATTAATTATAATCATTTTTCCAAAATAACCCTAATTCATTGATATGCAATTTTTCTTAAAATAAATGGTAAAAGCAAAAAATTATTAATTGATTTTAAGGCATTACATAGTCATAACTCAGGCCAATTACAAATTTTATACCTCCTCATATTCTTTAATTATCCAACAAAAAAAAAATCATAAATCCAACTCTCTCTACGAATTAGAATTCTGTGTAACACCAACCAATAACTTGTGGATAAAAGCAGCCTCACTTATCGTAACCAAATCAATTCAGCATCCCTTGCATCATCACTCAGTTTAGACTTACAAACATATAGAGAGAGAGAGAGGTGGATAGCAGCAGCGTGATGGCGGCGACGGAGATTAATGGAGGAGGAGAAAAATGGAAAGCACACATAGCAATGGCAATGGTACAGGTCTCCTATGGAGGATACCATGTCATTACCAAAGTAGCTCTCAACGTTGGCGTCAATCAATTCGTCTTCTGCGTCTTCCGTGGCATCCTTGCCCTTTCTATTCTCTCTCCTCTTGCCTTTTTTCGCGAAAGGTCAGCCCCTCTCCCTCTCTCTCTCTCTCTCTCTCTTGCTTTTCGATTCGTTTTCTTCTGCTAATTTTCCCCTAAAACATGTTAACTTCTCGATATGTGATCAAATAGTTGGAAATAAATCAAAACCAAAATTTTAAGAATATAACAACAGTTAAACAGACAAGACCAGACTCCTTTAAATTAAGCAGTTTTTTGTGATAAAATATATATATATATATATGAATGTGATTAGGCAGGAATGTTAGGTATCATGAAAAAGTTTTTCATGAAAATAATTTGTGAACTTTGAATTATACTTAGAATAAAACACCACACACTAATTAAGGTAATTTAAGAGTCACAAATCTTTTCACGATCATTTTCATAAATTTTTTTTCATTCCTAACATTTCTCTGTGATTAGGTGGTCTTTCATACACAAACAAAACAATCTGAGTTTAAAGGACCAATCATCTTTCAGCAATATCTTATCTGCATATATATATATATATAACGTGTTCTTCTGACTCTGTATTTTTATGGGGGAGCAAGAAGACTTCCCCACTTGTGAAGTGGCTAATTAAGCTCTATGTTTTTTGGTCAGAGATTGGGCTCTCTTTGTGTGTAGGCTTAAAAAAATTGAATCCCAGTTAGTTTGATTATTATCAGTTGATAGATATGAGTTTTTTTTTACTTGTTTAAAAATAAAAAGTGAAAAGTAGGTAAAATGGGTGCAGGATTAGACCGAAGACAAATGGGACTTGAATTTTTGTGATGTTGAATATTCTTCCACTAACCCAGACCAAAACGATAGGGTCTGGACTCTGGCGTTGGAAATAGTGTTGAATTTTCATCTTTTCGTTTGTTTGAAATAATCTAAATAAATGTATTTTTTAATTTTTTATAAAATATAATTTAAATATAAATTAGATTTGAAATGATTTGATAGAGATGTGATATGATTTAAATAAGATGATGTGACTTAAATAGGATAATAATTTTTTGACTTTTAACTTTTTAAAGTTATGACAAACAAGACCTCAATCTCTTAGGCTTCACATGGAATAAATTATTTTAATAATTTTTTGATTTTTTAATTAAAATATACGGTAAAGAAAGTAGTATATTTGAAATAATTTTTTGATTTTTTATATAAAAAAATGTAAAAAGTAGAGAAAAAGAAAATCTTTAATTTTTTGCTATAGGCGCTGTTTGGGAACTTGGTTTTTGGGATTTTTTTTTTTCCACTAAAAGACAAATTGGTTAAAAAACAAAAAATAAAATAAATCCAAACAAAATATCACATCAAACCCCATAATCATTTCACTTTTTCTCTCACAAACATCACATTCAACCACAAAAAAACTAAACTATCTTCTCAAACACAAAAAAAAATTTCTCAAATAATATCCTACAACTAAAAAAATTTATATAAAAACCCACTTCCTAAACATCTACATAGATTATTGATTTTTTAATTTCTTTTAAGTAATTTTTTAACTTCTAAACTAAAATAGTGAGTTACGTCATATATCCAATTCAAACAAATAGCCCTAGGGTTCGTTTGGGAAGTAGGTTGGTTTTTTAGCTTTTTGACTTTACTATTTTGGTATTGGGCTAAAAAGTCTAGTTGTCTCGTTTGAGAAGGATTTTTTTTCGCTTTTTTGACTTTTTGTGAGAGAAAGAATGTAAAAGCATCTCCAACGGTTCACCAAATTTTTCACCAAATCTGAGTAAAAAAAAGACCATTCTCTCAATCTGATACAGACTGCTCCAATGGTTTTCATCAAAGCAGGGGTCGACCGGCCGATCGACCGGTTAGTGTATTTTTTTTTTTTTACCTCTTTGAACCTTTTAACCTGTTTGAACCAACCTATTTGCAAGGAAACCGGTCGACCAGTTGGTCAACCGGCTAGTTGACCGGTTGGTCTCCCCCAACGTTCACGCACAGTAAATTGGTGAAATCTTCCCCCTGTTCTCACTTTGATGAAAAATTTGGTGAATTCTTGTTTTGATACCAATTTGATGAAACCATTGGAGCTGCAAAAAGTAACTTTTTCACCAAATTTCAAATCTGATGTAAGGTTTGGTTAAGCGTTGGAGATGGTCTAATGATTATAGGTTGGATGTGCTGTTTTGTCTTATTAAACTAAAAAATTTATTTTATCTTTTTGTGACTAAAGTAACTCCAAACCTAACCCAATCCTTCGTCCCAAACGAAGCCCAATTATTTTAGCTGCATCTTACAACAAAGCTCATGCTGGGCTCTGCAATTTAACGGGGACTTCATATCTACAAAGCCCAACCTCAACATTGGGCTTATATTATTATTCCAAACTCATTTCTAAACGAAAATGTAATTCCCAATTTTGTGAACTTTACAAAATTACACCTGGTCGATATAAAGTTATATTTCATTCATATTTATTTTTATTTTTTTCTTTCTCTTTGTTCTTTTAATTTTTTTTTCAAATTCATGAACCAAATACAGCCTTAGGTATCTATGAATGGTTCATGAATTTAAAAAGTTATTTGAAAAGAATTTTTTTTAAAAAAAAATAGGTAAAATGCGAATCTAATATGACTATGTTTCACCTACATGTCATTTGTATTTTTTCTTTTCTTTTTCTTTTTCAAATCTCTCTTTAAATTTATTAACCAAACACAGTCTTGAAAAATTTAGAGAACTAATTTAAGAAAATTTTGATTTAAAAAATCAGTTAACTCATAAAAAAAATGTTGGAAATTTTAAAAAAAATTCAATGCTTTTTACATTCATAATAATATAAAGATACATACAACATAGTATATACATGAAATTTTACATCAAACAACTATGAAATGATAAAAGGTCTTGTTATAAGTGTGTGTCATTAAGGCACATGTTAAGATTAAATTAATTGTATTTTTTTTATTGCACTTAATTTTATATACAACCCTTTTAAAAATGAAAAACAAGAATAAGTTTGGACTAAAAAGTTGAAGAAAAAA
>NW_021024701.1:150040-167801 GCF_004153795.1 Camellia sinensis
TTCATATATGTATGGACTCAAGAGGTGGCTCGTACGGATTCTAGAGGTGACTCGCATAGCAGCACTTAGTTCCGTACAACACTTTGTTCCATACCAAAAATCCTTAGGTCTTAAAGACCGAATCATCCATATAGTGTCATAGTGTAGCATAACATACATAAACCACGATATTATTACCTACGGGCAAGGGCCATAAGACCACAGTATTTTTACCCCCGAGTAAGGGCCTTGTGTTAAGGATGCCATGAATACTTATATATATATATATATATATATGTGGGAAAAAACTCACTTTTAAGAAACCAGAACTCATAACATATCAGAGTAATGTGGTAGATCTCAGTGGCACCATTGATGTTTGAATATCATTTTTCTATCAGTGCGTCACCTCAAAATATTATGCATATCTTTTATTTAATATATATATGCATATAATGTACAATTTTCCTAAAAGCTAATTGTGAAACACCATTACTCAATTCAACCATTATATAATTCTGGGTGAACATAAAATAAGTTGCTTTTTGCATAGACTGGAGAATCTCATTCATAGTGCAGATTGTCATTCTAATGAATAACTTTGAAACTCAATAATATAAAGGGAAACTCATTGAAAAGGAAACCTGTTGGGTAAATCAGTAGTTTTATCTGCGTTTGAACACACTTTTTGTTCTAAATACCTTGCTGAAAGGCTGTATACTATCGATTTGAATACTTGAAAGTTGTACTTGAGCTAATTTGAGGATACCTGTCTGCTTACTATGAGGGTATAAATTTGAGGGATATTCAGAGGTGCCTTTAGTTTTGCAGTGTCAAGCTTCATCCATGGCTAGAAAGTTTCCGATTTAATTTTGTTTTTATTTTTATTTTGCAATCTCTGTCAACTGAGGTGTTAAAATTGATGTATTATTGATTGATATATATTTTGTATACAATGACTCTCCTATATATAGAAGAGAAAAACATATTTACCAACCACACTCAACTCTCACCTAACACACTCAACTCTACCTACCACACTTACAGCCCCCTCAAACTCAAG
This sequence comes from Camellia sinensis, assembly GCF_004153795.1. NCBI lineage: Eukaryota > Viridiplantae > Streptophyta > Magnoliopsida > Ericales > Theaceae > Camellia > Camellia sinensis. The sequence continues at coordinate 151,083 of NW_021024701.1, forward strand.
GAGGATAGATACTAACCAACTTGAGTTTGGAGAGAGTAACAAAATAAGAAAGTAAACTGATAAATAAAATAAAACAGGATAGGAGACACGGTATGGTCGTGTCAGACCGTTGGAGAAGATAATGTCTGGACAGTTTACGAGGTCATGCCGGACCGATGTAGAAGTTGACCGGGAGCAATGGCGGGACAATTTATGGGGTCATGTCGGACCGATGTAGAAGACAGTTTATGGGGTCATGTCGGACCGTTGTAGCAGACAATGTTGTGACAGTTGTTGTGACAGTTTACGGAGTCTTGCTGGACCCTTGTAGAAACTAACCGGAATCAATGTCGGGACAGTTTACAGAGTCTTGTCGGACCCCTAAAAAGTCGCACCCTCAAAAGGTGTGCCCAATCTTTCAAAAGGCGTGCCATCAAAAGGCGTGCCCAATCCATAAAAAGGCATGCCATCAAAAGGCGTCCCAATACATAAAAAGGAGTGCCGGACATGATGGCGAGGCGCGTGACTACCTTGGCTTGCGCGCCCGTTTTGTCGTCTGGCATCAAATGGCGCGCGATGCGCGTGTCTGCCTCTTCATCATGGTCTTTATAAACCGAAGCGGAGGCTGAGGCTTGGAAGCATAACAAACCAGTTGAAACCTCTTCGTTCTATGAGAGCTTGTCGCTAAGAGCTGCAAATCGTGAAACACTCTGTAAACACTCTGTAACCAACCCTTCTCTGAAACACTCAGCAACCCATAACATGGCCTCGTCTTCCCGTTCAGCTACCCAGAATATGGCCTCTTCGTCCCGTGGTCTGCTCACTCTCTTTCCCGACCTCAACGAGTCAACAAGAGAAATAACTAGTGCGGTGGCCAGTGAACCTCAACCAAACACCTCTGGTTTTGCTCCGTTGAACTTTCCGATGCGGTCGGTAGAGCAAAGAATGGCAGTGCAAACAATAACGCCTCCATGTCCGCCGCCATGACATCCTAGTTTTCTTTATCTGAAACATTTATTTCCAGAATTATTTAAAGGGATTGATTGTTCTTCTTTTCATTGTGAAAGTACCATTTTTGCAAAATTTCATCGCTCTACTTATTTGCCAAAACCTTACCAGGCTTCTAAACCTTTTTATTTGATTCATAGTGATGTTTGGGGTCCTTCTAAAATCACTACTCTTTCTGGTAAAAGATGGTTTGTTACATTTATTGACGACCATACCCGCTTATGTTGAATTTCTTTGATGAATAAAAAATCTGACGTGAAAAATTTATTCACAAATTTTTACAATATGATTGAAAACCAATTTCAAACCAAAATTGGTATTTTACATTCTGATAATGGAACAGAATATTTCAATGAGCAGCTGGGTGAGTTTTTGGAAAAAAAGGGGATTTTTCATCAATCTACATGTCGGGATACCCCTCAACAAAATGGCATTGCAGAACGAAAAAATAAACATCTACTTGAAGTAGCACGTGCTATAATGTTTTACATGCATGTTCCTAAATATTTATGGGGTGAAGCAATTTTAACAGCCTGTTATTTGATAAACAGGATGCCTACAAAGGTGTTAACATACAAAACACCTTTTGATTGTCTCAAAACTTTTTTTCCTGACACGAGGTTGTTTTCTGATTTACCCGCCTATGTTCATGTTCCCAGTCAATTTCGTTCAAAACTTGACCCCCGTGCTATAAAATGTGTTTTTTGGGGTTATTCCTCAAACAAAAAGGGATATAAGTGTTTCGATCCTCAAACCAAGAAATTTCATGTGAGTATGGATGTGTCATTTGTGGAAACAAAATCCTATTTCCCCAACACTTCTCTTCAGGGGGAGACAAGTGGAGTAGAAGACCGTTTTTGGGGATATTTCTATTCCGCTCCCCAATGTCATTTATTCTACACAAAAACCACATATGTCTAATAATGATCACTGTTAAAACCTACCATCACCTACTCCACCTACCACCACCTACTACACACCTACCACTACCACCTACTACTACCTACTCCACTACATCTCCTATATAAGGAGCCCCTCACCATTTGTAATTTATAACATACAACAATCAATAATACAATCATTTCTCTTTATACATTAAATTTCAACATGGTATCAGGTTTTTGGGATATTTCTATCCCGCTCCCCAATGTCATTTATCCTACACAAAAACCACATCTGTCTGATAATGATCACTTAGGAGAACCAAGTTCTATGGTGCCTAGTCAAGAAGATTCTTGTTTAGGGGGAGAAGTACTACAAAATGATCTAAATCCTGAGCTTCAGGTTTATACTAGGAAGCGATTTCATCTGAGGAATAATGACCCGAATGTCCATCCTAATGACCCGAATGTCCACCCGAGTTCTGGCATCGAAATTTTAGGTAATCCTATTCCTTCTATTTCCGACCTTGATGTTCCTATAGCAATTAGGAAAGGTGTCCGAAATTGCATTAAACATCCTATTGCAAATTACCTCTCCTATCACAGACTGTCTAAAAACCATAGAGCTTTCACATCTAGGATTTCACACTTGTTTGTTCCAAGGAATATACAGGAAGCATTGGATGATCCGAATTGGATATTAGCAGTTATGGAGGAGATGAATGCTTTAAGGAGAAGTGGTACTTGGGAGATAGTTGATCTACCCAAAGACAAGAAAACAGTTGGGTGTAAATGGGTGTTTACGATAAAATGTAACGCAGATGGAAGCGTTGAGAGATACAAGGCGAGACTGGTGGCTAAAGGCTTCACTCAAACTTATGGGATCGACTATCAGGAGACGTTTGCTCCTGTTGCTAAAATAAATTCCATCCGAGTACTGTTATCTCTTGCAGTAAATTCAGATTGGCCACTACATCGACTTGACATTAAAAATGCATTTCTCAATGGTGATCTTGAAGAGGAGGTGTTCATGAGCCTACCGCTGGGATTTGAGCAGAAACTTGGAAGCGACAGAGTATGCCGATTGAACAAGTCATTATACGGACTCAAACAATCACCAAGAGTAGAGACTTGGAAGCGACAGAGTATGCCGATTGAACAAGTCATTATACGGACTCAAACAATCACCAAGAGCGTGGTTTGAACGCTTTGGGAAGGCAGTTATCAGTTGTTGCTTCTCGCAGAGTCAAGTAGATCACACAATATTTTATAAACATTCAAAAAACAATAAAATTGCAATTTTGATTGTTTATGTTGATGACATCATTTTAACTTGCTGCTACAAATTATATTGATTGAAAAATCAATTTGTGGCTTCTCGCTGAGTCAAGCAGATCACACAATATTTTATAAACATTCAAAAAACAGTAAAATTGCAATTTTGATTGTTTATGTTGATGACATCATTTTAACTGGTAATGATGAAGCAGAGTTAGCGGCCCTCAAAGAGAAACTCGCAAAAGAATTTCACATTAAGGATCTGGGAGCCCTCAAGTATTTCCTCGGAATGGAATTTGCACGATCCAAGGAAGGTATATTCATTAATCAGAGAAAATATGTTCTTGATCTCCTTGGAGAAACAGGTATGCTTGGTTGTAAGATGGTGGAGACTCCGATCGAGCCTAACTTGAAGTTACAAGCTGCTAAGGCTGAAGAAGTCAAAGAGAGGGAACAATATCAGCGACTTGTCGGGAAATTGATTTACTTGTCTCATACGCGGCCTGATATTGCCTTTGCAGTCAGCATGGTAAGTCAGTTCATGCACTCACCAGGGGCAAAGCACTTTGAGGCCGTTTATAAGATCTTAAGATATCTGAAAGAAACTCCAGGGAGAGGCTTACTATTCAAGAAACATGGACATCTTCAAGTTGAAGTATACACAGATGCAGACTGGGCAGGAAGTGTTACAGACAGGAGATCAACATCCGGATACTGCTTCTTTGTAGGTAGGAACCTAGTTACATGGCGGAGTAAAAAACAGAATGTAGTAGCTAGAAGTAGTGCAGAAGCAAAGTTGAGAGCTGTTGCCCATGGAATCTGTGAAGTAATGTGGATTAAAAGAATTCTTGAAGAATTAAAGCTTTCTCACCCGACACCTATGAAGGTCTATTGTGACAACAAAGCAGCTATATCTATAGCTCATGATCCAGTTCTACATGATCGCACAAAACATATAGAAGTGGATAAACATTTCATCAAGGAGAAAATCAATACTGGCATAATTTGTATGACCTACCTTTCAACAGGTGAACAATTAGCTGATGTGCTAACGAAGGGACTACACAAGAAGCAATTTGATAAGCTGACTAGCAAGCTGGCTATGGAAGATATCTTCAAACCAGCTTGAGGGGGAGTGCTGGAAATTTGTGTTAATGCATATAATATGATAGTGGTGTTGGTGGCATGTATATAATATGATAGTGGTAGATAGTGGTAATATATAATATGTAAGTGGCATATAATGGGTTATAATGATGTTTGTAATATCTCCTATATAAGGAGTGTCATTTGGTCTTGTAAGATAAGAAGTTTTGAATATAACAGAAATATATTCCTTCTTCCTCATATTTTCGGAGTTCTTCTTCCTCATATTTTCAAAGTTTATAGAATGTTAATTATAAGAGGGTCAATTATATTCTTTCTGTATCTTTGACTTGTTTCATACCTGAGACCTTTTGTAGACATTTTTAAGTAACATTTGCCTGCCTGTGCTTAGATCCAAAGTTGACACATACCATTGGAACTTTTATCATATTTTGCATTCATCTTATTGTGAGGTGTCTTGTATTTTTTGTAAACTTTATCTTGCGTTCTTGTTTCTTGTGTGTGCTTGTTTTTTTTATTTACTGCTCTATTGTCTGATTGGAACCATGATTCTGCATAACACATCTCCCGATTCTACAGCTTTTAAATGCAGCACCTTTCGTCCAGTCGTTTTAAATGCTTAATACAATTTCGAATTGGTAATAAAACTTTTTTTCCATGAAACAAGATATGCAATAATCGAAACCATAACCACTACAACAGTGATGGTGGGAAAGCATATCCCAGGTTTTTTGGTGAAGAAAATAAAACAATTGAAAGTGCATGTTGGAACAATTAAAAAAAATAAAATTCATACCACAAAATCTTTATTTTTTTATTTTTTTTGATAGATTCCAAATCTTATTATAGGCAACAACGTCATATGCGGATTTTAAGTAGTCAATACAATCCTAAGAGTATTCAAAACAAACAAGTGAAACATCATTTCCATCTTGGATAGATAAATTAACTAAAATTAGAAAAATAGCAACAAAACTTAAGTTTAAGACGAATAACAATTTGAATTGTGGGTTAGATATAAAAGATATGGAAGAAGACGAATCACGAATCACACATGCATAGATTGGGAAATATGAAATAAATAAATTGAGACAAAGACAGATTGTCAATTTCTATCGTATCATCAACCAAATTAATTATTAAGCAATTATAACTTTTTCAGTCACGCGTGCGTTCCAAAACACTATTATAAACTACTCTCTTGTACCAATTGATGCTTCATCAATGCATAATTGAGTTTGCTCCAGCCCCCAAATAGTTTTGAGGTTGCATTGATCGATTATGGAGGTCTCTGTGAGAATATTAGGTTCATGTATATATGGTAGTATATATATTCTATATATATTAGGGATTGAGTATATAATTTTGTTTCCTTTTTTAGTTCTAGGGTTTGGATGGCTATATATACTGATGTATTATTGTATCAAAAACACAATTGAATATACAGAAATCATTCAGAAAAACTTACATGGTATCAGAGCCGTCTTTGAAACCCTAAAACAACAATCACGAAATCCTCTAGTTCGGAATTACGATTTGGGTGTTTGGTGCTTCAATTGAGGTTGTTCTCTGGGTCGTCAAAGTTGACCCATCCCATAATCCATCTCTGGTTCGTCAAGATTCTATCAACCTATCCATCGTGATTCGTTTGTTCGTCAATGTTGACCCTTGCTCCACTCGTCTGTTCGTGGCGACCCATCTAGGTTCAGGTCGAGACCCGTTGTCACAACCCATCTGAGTCGAAGAGGACTCTAATCGTCTATCTCTGCCTCGCATGAAGGTTTGGTCTGCCCTCTCTCCTTGCGAAGAACAGTTCCCTAGTTCTCATTTGATTGTGGGTCAATTCGTCTCTTTGTTCACTTTGGTTCATCTCTCTCTGTGTTTCGTTTTGCTGGTTCGCTGGTTGCTTCGAAGTGGTCTCATTTCTTCTCTTTCTCTGCTTATGATTGGCGATAGGTATCTCTCCCTCTCTAGTTGTGACTTCTGGCTATTGGTTCTTAACTTCTAGAAACTCTCTGAGTTACTGAGTTTTAGAAAATCTAGTTTTTGATTTATTACATTTTGTGAACCTCAAATCTCTGTTATTATATTTTGACCCATATAGTGCTAGCTTTGGGTCATTACAGTTTTACCCATCAGCTTTCTATTTATTATACTTTACACAATTGGTTCTCTATTTTTGGTTCATTATGATGTCGGATACCCATCAACTACAATCTCCTGCAAACCCCAAGGCGGGGCCACTGGTATCAGATAAGTGTGCTTTTTGCCATCAGCGAGACCATTGGAAGTATCATTGTTTTTAAGAGAAATAAAAAAAGAACGAAAGAATAAGAATATATGGGAAATCAAGAGATTAAAAGTGGTTTTGAAATCAAACAGAGGAGAGTTTTTTTTCTGTTGTTTGAAATGAAAAAAGGAAAGATAAAATAAAATAAATAAAGGTAAAGTGGGATGCAAAAGGTGAAGGAAAGGTGTTGGGGGCGGTGGTGTAATGTTTAAAAAGAAAAGATAAAAAAATAAAATAACGATTTAAAAAAAAAATAAGTGATAGTGTGTGAATCTGTGAGTTAATATTACATATTATAATAAAGTATAATGGTATGATGGGAATAAGCACGAGGTGACAGCGGGGAGACCACATAAAAAAGGCCACCCTCATTGCATCTAAAATCACGTGATCTCAGAACACCCCAAAGAGAGAGAGAGAGCTTCGGAGTCCGAGAAAGTGAGAGAGAGAATCTGGTTGGAGAGTGGGTCACATGGTGTTAAAATTTATCACCTACTTCACCCACTTAAGATCCTACACAGTGCTGAGGAACTCAAGATTGTGCAAAGATGCGTTGATTTAGCAAGCATTAAGGCTTGTAATGAGGCGAACTTTCCGAGTCGATCGCCGGCAAGAAGTCGTCAGATTTCAGCGACTCCGCCAACGCCAGTTTTAACCAGAGAGAGCTTCTTGAATCCATCGTCGCACGCTTACCGTCCGAGAAAGCGGCGTTTCCTATCAACTTCCTCTGCTGCCTCCTCCGCACCGCCATCTTCCTCGAAGCTAAAAACAGCTGCAAGAGCGAGATCGAGAAGAGAATCGCGATGATGCAGAGGGTTGGGAAGACGGTTGATGCTCTCGGAACAGCCATTGTGGAGAGCTTCGCTGCTGTAGACGGCGGTGGTGTTAGGAGAGTGACCCGGAGGAGGTCGTTTGGGTCGATGAGGGTTTCTATGGAAGAGGGGAGTGATCTTCCTCGGCTTCACGAGGTCGTCGGTCTCCGACACCGTCTTCAGCAGCGGCGGCGTGGGATTCAAGTCAGTCAGATCTTGAATTCAGCGGAGGCTGAAGCTCCGATTCCTGGACCATCCCAGCTTAATTTGACAGTTCTAATGGCGAAACAGGGCAGTAAATTGTTCGCAGATCTATTGAAATCCTCAGGAGCCGAATCAATATTCAATGACAATCTCGATGGTGGGTTAACTGTATTCTGCCCGAGTGACTCTATTCTCAATTCATTCATGCCCAAGTACAAGAACTTGACAGCGGTGGTCGGAATATTCGCTGGCGATGAGAACGGAGCGGGATGGGTTTTATGTCTAGTGTTTGTGTTTGTGCTTGGACAGTCGCTGGGGAGGAAGCACATGCAGAGTGATCAAGGTGAGGAAACAAAGAAAGAAGAGTTTCTGGTATGTGTTTGTGGTATGTGTTGAAAAACTCCAGCGGGCAGCTAAGGCAAGGTTGCCGGCCGGCTGCCCGCCGGAAAGAAAGGAGTATAGGCTAAATCTTATAGCTCTGATACCATGTAATAATTGATGTATTATTAATTGATATATTGATTTCTTAATTTGTATACAATGACTCTCCTATATATAGAAGAGAAAAACATATTCACCTACCACACTCAACTCTCACCTAACACACTTACATCTACCTACCACACTCAACTCTCACCTAACACACTTACATCTACCTACCACACTCAACTCTCACCTAACACACTTACATCTACCTACCACACTCAACTCTCACCTAACACACTTACATCTACCTACCACACTCAACTCTCACCTAACACACTTACATCTACCTACCACACTCAACTCTCACCTAACACACTCAACTCTACCTACCACACTTACATAATCTAACCAACTTAGCTTGCTAACTTGACTGCTAGTAATTAATATTCAAAACATAACTTGCTAATTGGCAGCTTCTCTTCCATTAGCAGCACTCCTATCATAATACTAACAAGACAAAACAAAGTATGGATGAGATGATTCATATGATACAAATATATATATATATATATATATCAATGATTGAGACCAACAGAGGCAGTAGTGAAGAGATGCGATGCTGTAACGGTAGATGGAAGTGTTAGGGGACGGGGTAGGCCTAGATTAACGTTGACTAGCGTTATAAATAGAGATATGAATCTACTTAATTTGACTAATGAAATGGCCTTTGATAGGGCCGCGTGGAGAAGAAGGATTCATGTAACCGACCCCATTTGATGGGACTTAAGACTTGGCTTGGTTTGGTTTGGTTATCTGTATTATGAAAGTATTTTTGAAACTCGCTAAAAAAATATCAGAAAGTCATTGGAGAGGGTCGAGAATCTCTAGATAGAAGCTTCCATATCCCTCGCTAGGTTTTGCTTTAATCTTACTCTAAATTTTGAACAACTTGAATGCTAATAAGCGCAACTCAAACAATTTTACCGTAAACGCAAATGATTTTTACAGAATCAAATATAGATTTGAGACAAATATAAACAAACTAACAATAACGCCTTTAGTATAGGGAATTGAAGTGTAATTGACCCCTTCTCAATTTCCAAATTCTTTTCTCTATTTTTTAATACACTTTTAATTATGAATTATACAAAAATCTTAAAATCCCTGTATCTCAAAGTATAATCAAATAATTAAAATTACATTAAAAAATAAAAATGAGAAACTCACATCTAGACCCACTACAAATGTGAGTATGATTATCAGACCCACCATCCCACCATATGACACAATGCCATAATGACTCCACTAGGCCACTGCTACGGTTTTTTTATTTATTTTAACGACGGTATACTGTTACAATTATTATTTATTATTTTTTAAAGATTTTTTTGAACGATTTATTAAAGATTTATTTATTATTTTTTAAAGATTGCGCAGCATTCTTTGCTTTAAATGTATTTTTAGTCCTTAAATATCTGAATTTTACATAGGGTGCAACTCGGGTGAGTTGGGTTAAGATAGGAGGTTGTCCAAATTTAGTCTAAGTTGTATTGAGATCTGCCCAGGCTCGAATTGTAGCTCGATATTACTTGCCCAAGCCCGACCCAAGTTAAACCCGAATTGCTTGAATTATCCGAATTGTAAATGAATTTCAAAAAATTTTTTTTTGGTATCTACATTATTAAATTATTAAAATTTGACCTTATTTATATTTTTTTTAGAAAATTATTAATAATATCAAAACAAATAATTTATATAATATAAAAGAGATGCCGCTATAATGGTCTTTACAATTTATGAGTGAGAATAAAAAAAAGTAAGATTTTGTATTATTTATATATATAATATATATTCAATATGATTTAATAATCTAAATTACTTTAATATCATGTAATGACTAATAATTTATATATATGTAATATTTTTATATATCTATATATGGTATGATTCGGATTTCGAGTTGCTCGGATTATTTGATATTTTTGTCCAAGTCCGTCCAAATTTAATTCGGATTCCTGAATTTTTGCCCAAACCCGTGCTGAATTTGAAAATATCTTATCCAAGCCCTAAAAAAATTCGAACTGAATTTGGGTTGCTCGAATTGAGCCTGTCTAAATTACACCCCTAATTTTACACCATATCAGTCTTAACATTTCAGTTATATGAATTTCGTCTACAAGTATTACATACATGTTAAAGTAGTTCTCATGATTTATACTGTTAATTATTGATTGAGCTTTATCTACCAAACCAGAAAAAAAAAAATTTACCAGAATTTATTTAGAATTTTGAATCAAAGGTCATGATTTATTTGTGAAGTGGCTTCACAACAAAAAAGATAAAACCTACACCATAGATCTGGATTCTAGGTCAAATTATGATTCCCTTTTTCTAATTTCATATATTGTATTTTTTGAATAAAAAATCACATCTTAGCAAAAAATAAAAAATAAGTTCTTAATAATTTTACTTAACAATACAAATTACATATTATGTTAAAATTGAGGGACTAAATATATATTTTTTAATCTTAAAGGACCTGAGTGTGATTTATCCAAATTAAAAGCAGAAGAAAAAATAATTTTTAAAAATATTTAAGGAAATAAGCTCAATCAAAGCATATTTAATAAGAGAAACAATAATAACAGAAACTAAGATTATATGTGAATTCCAATTGTATGGGCATAACTAACATGTATTTTTAGTTTAATGCTTCTCTATAAAATCCAAGATCAAAATGCACCCCAAACCAAAAACATATTAAACAAAGAAATAATAACTCTAAATCACTAATGTTGAGAGCTTCAGGCGCAAATGGCGTGAATTTATAATCATCGGTCGACCGGCTGAACAATCACTCGACGACTGGAGGTAGCACTTGTCTACCGCGATTGTCACCTTGTCGACTGTGATTGTCATCCTCTTTGTCGGACGACCGACTGAACGACCGATTAAACAAATTCGAGGCAAGTTCGCTCCTCGAGGCTGTAGCACGACTCATAATAAATTAAAAGAGCCGTCTAGAATTCCAAGTCTGGGGTGGGGGACTCGTTTCAGGACTAAAATAGAAAATTATGATTGCTTTTAATCACTTCTTTCTGTATACATATATACAGATTTAGATATAGATAAAGATATAGATATAGATAGAGAAAGAGAAGTGTGAATTATCGGTGGATGAAATGATGGCGGCAAGGGATGTCGGAGGAGGAGAAGCATGGAAGGCGCATGCGGCAATGGTGGTGGTGCAGCTGGGCTATGGAGGGTACCATGTGATCACCAAAGTCGCTCTCAATGTCGGTGTCAACCAGCTTGTCTTCTGTGTCTTTCGCGATCTCCTCGCCCTTGCCATCCTCGCTCCCATCACCTACCTCTGCGAAAAGTCATTCCCTTTCTCTATCTCTCACTCTCAGTATCCTTTGCATAAATCTATGAAACAGTATTTTGTGGAACAAGCACAAATTCAGGCATGATGATATCAATGGTATTCTTCATCTTAAACAGTTTCTTAGCCATCATTTCAAAGATAATGTGAGATATGTGAGATATCTGAATGAATGTTATATTCAATCGGTATATTAGTTACAAGAGTGATGCTCATTTATAGAGAAAGCACCGAAAGGAGAAGACAAAAGCTATGCGTAATAATGAAAGTGTGTGAGTGGTGTTTGGCCTTTACAACCGAAAGAAAAGAATCATATGCTTTCTATGCTCTGTCCTATAATATATTATACTATATACATTATACATTAACATTATCCATTAACAGCCTTCCTCAAACTCAAGGAGGACAAACATCAACCAATTGGAGTTTGGAGACAAGTTCAACGAAGCGGCCAAGAGAAAGAGCTTTGGTGAAGATATCAGCAGGTTGATCAGCAGAAGAGATCGGATGGAGATGGACAGTACCACGAGTGACGTGCTGACGAATAAAATGGCAGTCAATCTCAATGTGCTCGGTGCGATCATGAAAAACATCATTGTGAGCAATTTGAAGAGCACCGTGATTGTCACAAAAGAGGTCAATAGCACCAGAGGGGGTAACACCCAGATCAGCAAGAAGCTAACGAAGCTAGAGAAGCTCCTGAGTAGTATCAGCAAGAGCACAGTACTCTGCTTCCTCTCCAGCCAAGGCCATCTGGGATTTTTTACAGGAACGCTATCAGACTACTGGCCTTACTCACCCCTAATTTTACACCATATCAGTCTTAACATTTCAGTTATATGAATTTCGTCTACAAGTATTACATACATGTTAAAGTAGTTCTCATGATTTATACTGTTAATTATTGATTGAGCTTTATCTACCAAACCAGAAAAAAAAAAATTTACCAGAATTTATTTAGAATTTTGAATCAAAGGTCATTAACAGCCCCCCTCAAACTCAAGGAGGACAAACATCAACCAATTGGAGTTTGGAGACAAGTTCAACGAAGCGGCCAAGAGAATGAGCTTTGGTGAAGATATCAGCAGGTTGATCAGCAGAAGAGATCGGATGGAGATGGACAGTACCACGAGACGAATAATGACGAATAAAATGGCAGTCAATCTCAATGTGCTCGGTGCGATCATGAAAAACATCATTGTGAGCAATTTGAAGAGCACCGTGATTGTCACAATAGAGGTCAATAGCACCAGAGGGGGTAACACCCAGATCAGCAAGAAGCTAACGAAGCTAGAGAAGCTCCTGAGTAGTATCAGCAAGAGCACAGTACTCTGCTTCCTCTCCAGCCAAGGCCATCTGGGATTTTTTACAGGAACGCTATCAGACTACTGGCCTTACTCACCAATATCACCTTCTGAGTCATCTTCACCGTATGCGCTAAGAAACAACTCAGACCATTAATGATTTCCTCTCCCAAATGTATTATGTTTGGGATCAGCTCGCTCTTTCTGAACCTCCATGGGATTGTACTAAGGATGCTGCCTTGTTTACTACTTACCGTGACCAACAGCGCTTGCTTCAGTTTCTCATGGCTCTCACTTCCCGTTTTGAGCCAGTACGCGTATCTCTCCTTCATCGCACTCCTTTACCCACTCTTGAGCAAACAATTTCTGAACTCCTGTCAGAGGAAACCAGGTTTGGTGCTCTTCATCCGCACCCTGTGGACTCTGTTCTTGCTACTCCCCAGATTCGGAGTTCTCCTTCACCACCTTCACCACAGAAGTCAACTTTCTGCAACTACTGTCAAAATCGCAGTCTTCCATCGACTCATTTTCTGGTTAATTGTCCAGTTCGTCTTTGTCAGTTTTGCAACAAGACTGGTCCTGGTAATCTCCAGCAAGATTGCTTCCGCAATCCCGCCCGTGCCTCTCGCAACGGTCCTTCCCCCGGGCATTTTTTCCGCAGCACCTCTCACCGTTCTGGGCCTCCGTTTAAACCAATCCCTGCTCAAAGCATTGCTGCTGCTGCCTCAGAGGATTTACCTTCCTCTGTCCCTATAGATCCTTCCACTCCAGTCTTCTCCCACACAGATGTCGAAGCCATGTTTCAACATTTTTGGCAGAATTCCGGTACTCCTCCATCTACTGCTTTGTCTGTCACCGCAGATAACACTTCCTGGTACTTTGACTCCGCTTGTTGTAATCACATGACCTTTGACCCTACTATTTTTACTCCTCCCTCTTCTACTTCTCATGTTCCTTCTATCCATACTGCTGATGGGTCTCTTCTGTCTGTAAGTCATGTTGGTTCTGTTTCCACCTCTCACTTATCTTTATCCCATGTATATCTTATGCCTGCTCTCACTTTAAATCTTATCTCCATTAGTCAATTATGTGAGCATGGTCTAACTGTTACCTTTTCCCATACTGGTTGTTTGGTGCAGGACCCTCGGACGGGGCAAACTCTTGGGATAGGCCGTAAGCATGGACGTCTCTACGAACTTATCCATCTTCATGTTCCGGCTTCCTCTCAAATCACCGCTCCTACCACTACTACCACTGCTCCTCCTTTATCTCCTTTTCAATTTTGGCACTGTCGTTTAGGCCATCTTTCTGTTGGTCGTTTAAAATCTTTAATTTCTAGTGGTCATTTAGGTCCTGTAAGTTCTAATGCTTTAAATTGTGTGTCCTATCAACATGCCAAACAACCTGCTTTGTCGTTTAATAAAAGTGACTCTGTTTCTCTTGCACCATTTGATCTCATCCATTCTGATATTTGGGGACCCTCTCCTACTCCCACTATGGGTGGCGCATGCTATTTTGTTGTTTTTATAGATGATTTTTCCCGTTTTACATGGTTGTTTCTTATGAAAAATTGCTCTGAACTCAAACAACTTTATTACAATTTTGCTGCAATGGTTAAAACACAATTTTCTAAAACTATTAAACTTTTTCGCTCCGACAATGCCATGGAATATAAAGATTTTGACTTTCTTTCCTTCCTTCAGAGTCATGGTACTCAACCTCATCGTTCCTGTCCCGGTACGTCTCAACAAAATGGACGTGCTGAACGGAAACATCGGCATATTCTTGACACTACTCGCGCTCTTCTTCTGTCTTCCTCTTGTCCGGAACATTTTTGGGGCGAGGCCGCTCTCACTGCTGCTTACACTATCAATTGTATCCCTACACCTGTCATTCATAATCACACTCCTTATGAGCGTCTGCATGGCACTCGTCCCCTTTATACCAACCTTAGGGTCTTTGGATCTGCCTGTTTTATTCTTCTCCAACCTCATGAACGTACCAAACTTGAACCCCGTTCCCGCCTTTGTTGCTTCTTGGGGTATGGTATTGAACATAAGGGGTATCGTTGTTGGGATCCTCTCTCCCAGTGACTTCGTATCTCTCGTCATGTGGTCTTTTGGGAACACAAAATGTTTTCCTCTCTCTCTCTTCCGTTTGTCCGTTCCCTCACCCTCTCGGTTTTTTACTGATCCTTCCACAGATCTGTTTTCCGATGAGCTTACTCCACCACCCCTGCCAGCCTCTCTCGAGTTTTCTGATCCGCTTACTCCACAGCCCCTGCCGGCCTCTCTCGAGATCGCCTTGCCTACTGGTCTGTCCCATGCTCCTGCTCGCTCTGATGGTCCTGCTCTTGCTCTCTCGGGCTCCTCCCCTCCTACTGAGTCTCTTCCTTTGGCTCCTCCTCCCTCTGCTCGACCACACTGGGTAACCCAACCTTCTACTCGTCTTTGTGACTTTATCGTTGGTTCTACTGCTTTTTCTACTTATGAACCGACCTCCTATCGTGAGGCTCGCTCTAATCCTCTTTGGCAGCATGCTATGACTGATGAATTGCAGGCTTTAGACAAAACTCATACTTGGGACATCGTTGATCTTCCTCCTGGCAAGCCTGCCATTGGCTGCAAATGGGTCTACAAAATCAAGACTTGTTCTGATGGTTCTATTGAGCGCTACAAAGCCCGCCTTGTTGCCAAAGGCTTTAACCAAGAATATGGTATTGACAAAGGCTTTAACCAAGAATATGGTATTGACTATGAAGAGACCTTTGCTCCTGTTGCTCGTCTCACCTCTGTTCGCAGCTTACTTGCTGTTACTACCTCCCGCCAATGGGATCTTTATCAACTGGACGTCACCAATGCTTTTCTTAATGGTGATCTTCTCGAGGAGGTATACATGCAACCTCCCCTTGGGTCTACTTATCCACCTCATAAAGTCTGCAAACTTAAGCGTGCTTTATAAGGTCTAAAACAGGCTCCACGCGCTTGGTTTGTCAAGTTCAGCTCTACTATTCATGAATGTGGTTTCACCTCCAGCTCTTATGATACTGCTCTTTTTATTTGGAAAACAGCTCAAGGGACCACCCTGCTTTTGCTTTATGTGGATGACATGATTATCACCGGTGATGATATCAATGGTATTCTTCATCTTAAACAGTTTCTTAGCCATCATTTCGAGATGAATGTGAGATATGTGAGATATCTGAATGAATGTTATATTCAATCTGTATATTGGTTACAAGAGTGATGCTCATTTATAGAGGAAGCACCGAAAGGAGAAGACAAAATCTATGCGTAATAATGAAAGTGTGTGAGTGGTGTTTGGCCTTTACAACCGAAAGAAAATAATCCTATGCTTTCTATGCTCTGTCCTATAATATATTATACTATATACACTATACATTAACATTATACATTAACAGCCCCCTCAAACTCAAGGAGGACAAACATCAACCAACTAGAGTTTGGAGACAAGTTCAACGAAGCGGCCAGGAGAATGAGCTTTGGTGAAGATATCAACAGGTTGATCAGCAGAAGAGATCGGATGGAGATGGACAGTACCACGAGTGACGTGTTAACGAATAAAATGGCAGTCAATCTCAATGTGGTTGGTGCGATCATGAAAAACATCATTGTGAGCAATTTGAAGAGCACTGTGATTGTCACAAAAGAGGTCAGAAGCACTAAAAGGGGTAACACCCAGATCAGCAAGAAGCCAATGAAGCCAAAGAAGCTCCTGAGTAGTATCAGCAAGAGCACGGTATTCGGCCTCGGTACTGGAACGAGCAGTAAGAGATTGTTTCTTGCTGCGCCAAGAAATAAGAGAATCACCTAGAAAAAAGCAGAACCCAGTAGTAGAGCGGCGGTCAGTAGGATCTCCAGCCCAATCAGCATCGGAAAAAGCACGAAGCTGGAGAGAGGAGCGGGCGGAATAATGAAGACCATGAAACAGGGTGCCTTTGAGATACCGAAGGATACGAATTAAGGCAGCATAATGAGGGGTACGAGGAGCCGACATAAACTGGCTGACAATATGTAATGTAATA
>NW_021024701.1:168640-242951 GCF_004153795.1 Camellia sinensis
TAGTGTCGAGAATATGCCGATGTTTCCGTTCTGCACGTCCATTTTGTTGAGACGTACCGGGACAGGAACGATGAGGTTGAGTACCATGACTCTGAAGGAAGGAAAGAAAGTCAAAATCTTTATATTCCATGGCATTGTCGGAGCGAAAAATTTTAATAGTTTTAGAAAATTGTGTGTTAACCATTGTAGCAAAATTGTAATAAAGTTGTTTGAGCTCAGAGCGATTTTTCATAAGAAATAAGCATGTAAAACGGGAAAAATCATCTATAAAAATAACAAAATAGCGGGCACCGCCCATAGTGGGAGTAGGAGAGGGTCCCCAAATATCAGAATGGATGAGATCAAATGGTGCAAGAGAAACAGAGTCACTTTTATTAAACGACAAAGCAGCTTGTTTGGCAAGTTGACAAGACACACAATCTAAAGCATCAGAACTTACAGGACCTAAATGACCACTAAAAATTAAAGATTTTAAACGACCAACAGAAAGATGGCCTAAACGACAGTGCCAAAGCTGAAAAGGAGATAAAGGAGGAGCAGTGGTAATAGTGGTAGGAGCGGTGATTTGAGAGGAAGCCGGAACATGAAGATGGATAAGTTCGTAGAGATGTCCATGCTTACGGCCTATCCCAAGAGCTTGCCCCGTCCGAGGGTCCTGCACCAAACAACCAGTATGGGAAAAGGTAACAGTTAGACCATGCTCACATAATTGACTAATGGAGATAAGATTTAAAGTGAGAGCAGGCATAAGATATACATGGGATAAAGATAAGTGAGAGGTGGAAACAGAACCAACATGACTTACAGACAGAAGAGACCCATCAGCAGTATGGATAGAAGGAACATGAGGAGTAGAAGAGAGAGGAGTAAAAATAGTAGGGTCAAAGGTCATGTGATTACAACAAGCGGAGTCAAAGTACCAGGAAGTGTTACCTGCGGTGACAAACAAAGCAGTAGATGGAGGAGTACCGGAATTCTGCCAAAAATGTTGAAACATGGCTTCGACATCTGTGTGGGAGAAGACTGGAGTGGAAGGATCTATAGGGACAGAGGAAGGTAAATCCTCTGAGGCAGCAGCAGCAGTAGCAGTGCTTTGAGCAGGAATTGGTTTAAACGGAGGCCCAGAACGGTGAGAGTTGCTGCGGGAAAAATGCCCAGGGGAAGGACCGTTGCGAGAGGCACAGGCGGGATTGCGGAAGCAATCTTGCTGGAGATGACCAGGACCAGTCTTGTTGCAAAACCGACAAAGACGAACCGGACAATTAACCAGAAGATGAGTCGACGGAAGACTGCGATTTTGACAGTAGTTGCAGAAAGTTGACTGGTGGTAGATAAAGCAGTAGATGGAGGAGTACCGGAATTCTGCCAAAAATGTTGAAACATGGCTTCGACATCTGTTTGAGAGAAGACTGGAGTGGAAGGATCTATAGGGACAGAGAAAAGTAAATCCTCTGAGGCAGCAGCAGCAGTAGCAGTGCTTTGAGCAGGGATTGGTTTAAACGGAGGCCCAGAACAGTGAGAGTTGCTGCGGGAAAAATGCCCAGGGGAAGGACCGTTGCGAGAGGCACGAGCGGGATTGCGGAAGCAATCTTGCTGGAGATGACCAGGACCAGTCTTGTTGCAAAACCGACAAAGATGAACTGAACAATTAACCAGAAGATGAGTCGACGGAAGACTGCGATTTTGACAGTAGTTGCAGAAAGTTGACTTCTGTGGTGAAGGTGGTGAAGGAGAACTCCGAATCTGGGGAGTGGCAAGAACAGAGTCCATAGGGTGCGGATGAAGAGCACCAAACCTGGTTTCCTCTGATAGGAGTTCAGAAATTGCTTGCTCAAGAGTGGGTAAAGGAGTGCGATGAAGCAGAGATGCGCGTACTGGCTCAAAACGGGAAGTGAGAGCCATGAGAAACTGAACCAAGCGCTGTTGGTCACGGTAAGTAGTAAACAAGGCAGCATCCTTAGTACAATCCCATGGAGGTTCCGAAAGAGCGAGCTGATCCCAAACATAATACATTTGGGAGAGGAAATCATTAATGATCTGAGTTGTTTCTTGGCACATACGGTAAAGATGACTCAGAAGCTGATATTGGTGAGCAAGGCCAGTAGTCTGATAGCGTTCTTGTAAAAAATCCCAGATGGCCTTGGCTGGAGAGGAAGCAGAGTCAAGTTAGAATCGACCAAACTGAAGGCTGATAGAGGTAATAGAAGTATTGCGAAGCCAAGTGATGATCTGATAGTTTTTACTATCCCAATCCTCCAGACGGTCGACATATTTGGCAGCGGATTCCGTGGTGGTAGCGGATTCCGTGGTTGCTTGGATGGGTTTGCATACATCCCCAGTGATGATGCGGCAAAGTTTCTTTTCTTTGAGGAACCCAGACATAGCTTGTGCCCATAAGACATAGTTAGTCCCGTCAAGAACAACGGAAATAGGGTGGTTAGAGGAGTCCAGCCGATCCATGAGGGAAAAACAGTACTATCGTGGTAGAATCTGAAAAATCCGAGGTTACCAGTGAATTCAGAGGGTCGAAATCAGTGGGAAAGGAGTGAACTGACCAAAAAATATGACCAGAAAGGCACTAAATTGGCTGGTCAAAGTGAGTTGACTGTTCTGGTCAACAATTCTGGTCAAACAGGATGATGTCACTGTCACAGAGATGATGTCACAGGCGCGGCGCACGTTAGCAGAGAAGGGCGCGGCGTACGATAGCAGAGGAGAACAAGCGGCGCACGAAAGCAGCCAGGGTTGACGTCAGAAACATGCGGCTCACGTTAGCAGATGAGGCCGCGGCACACAATAGCACGGGACAGGTGTATGAGGCGCGTAGAGCGCGTCTGAGAACGAGGAAGCGCGTGGCTTGAAGTTCTGGCGGCGCATGGAGGCTTGTGGAATGTCGGATGATGATGAATCTGGTGGCGTTGGATTCGTCGTGAGGAGACGAAGGTTCTGGTATGGTCCAATCTGTAAGTTAGATAAGGACGAGATATGCAACAATCTACCAAACAGAAAATGTGATGAACGAGATACACAGCAATCTGCTAAGCAAAAAATGTGATGCAGCGGAAGAAGAGACTAGGCAAAACACCTGTGCTCTGATACCATGTGAGATATGTGAAATATCTGAATGAATGTTATATTCAATCTGTATATTGGTTACAAGAGTGATGCTCATTTATAGAGGAAGCACCGAAAGGAGAAGACAAAAGCTATGCGTAATAATGAAAGTGTGTGAGTGGTGTTTGGCCTTTACAACCGAAAGAAAAGAATCCTATGCTTTCTATGCTCTGTCCTATAATATATTATACTATATACATTATACATTAACATTATACATTAACAGATAGCATTAGTATGCTACTCCATCAGCTCGAACATTGGACCTCCCCCTCACCATACCCTAGGTGTGGCTACTGAAAGGATTTTTGAATGGATTTAGATTCATAGCTTATTTGTGATGTTCTGATAAAGAAATTTGATTGTTGAGATTTCATTTCCTTGTAAATTTTAATGCTGAATCCCCAATTGTTAACCGCCAACTCATAGCTTAAGCTAGTAGAGAGAGATAATTTATTAGTTATATTTTCAATTCCAAAATAGTTCACCAAAATGTGTACTACACGTATATGAATTTAAGTGTTGAAACAAAATCAATGATAAATAGTGTTTCTCCTTTTACTCTCACACACATGTGCCTATTTTAGTTATTAGATAGGTGATGATGTTCGAACACAGAATCTATTGTCTACACTATATCATGTTGGATTGTCCAGGTCACAAACTTCAACACACTTGAATCTAAAATTTCTGAGGGAATTCTTTGTTTGTAGTTCAGTTTTCAGTACTATTCTGCTTGCCATTTATCTTAATCCGATTGACAAACAGACATGCAGAGGTGAATTGGGTTCATGCTTTTTATTTGTTTCCTGGCTACAGCGTTACTCTAAAGCTTGTATGGTTTTCCTGTTATTGACATGCAATCAATATAGCTGCTTAACCAACATTTGTGGATACCAGCTATATACTGCAGTTCTTTGTCCATCTGTATATTTAGTTGTAGAGATGAACCCAACAACTTATTTGTTCTTTTATATTATATTTAATGAATGAATATATTCAGTACAGCTTGTTCAACAGTTTCTTGTTTCATGCTTGCAGAAGAGTTAGACCACCTATGACTAAAGAACTCCTCATGTCATTCTTCTTTCTTGGATTAACTGGGTAAGTTAAAAAAATCTCCTGAACTTCTTAGGTAGAGTTTGCTAGATACTATATATTAAGGGTCTGATAGAATTAACATAATACTAATCAATCTGCGTGGTTATGTCTCATTTTTTAATATTGAAATAGGATATTCGGCAACCAGCTATTGTTTCTTCTCGGTCTTAGTTACACAAATCCAACGTATGCTGCAGCCATACAACCTGCTATGCCCGTCTTTACGTTCATATTGGCTGTTATGATGGGGTTAGTTTGATCACTTCCTATTCTTGCCTGAATCATGTGGTGCTTGCTTCTATCTCTATATATATATACACACACATATATGCACATATTCGTCTATATGGTATGCATATTTTTGTTAACTAATTTCTTGCATTGCTATTGCTTCTTCAATATGATTTGCAAATCTTGTTCATGCAGTACAGAAACAGTGAATTTTCTCAGAACTGAAGGTCAGGCAAAGGTTGGAGGTACACTCGTTTGTGTTTTTGGTGCCTTATTGATGATTTTGTTTCGAGGTCCATCCTTGATTGGGTATACGGAGTCAGAATTTGCAGCACATAGTGAAATAATTATCAAGGGTCAACCTGAACCAGCTGTATGGTTTATGCCTAGTTTTTTGAAGTTTGGGCTTGATCAGTGGCACCTAGGTGTCTTGTGCTTAATAGGGAACTGTGTGTGCGCGGCGGCATATATAGCCATTCAGGTATTTGATAATTTATCTCATTTTGTAGATTCTGAGTGTCTATTATATTAAATTGATGAAAATGGTAAGGTAAAGTAAAAATGGATACGAAATTTCATATAATTTGAAAAAGCTCTACGTAGACTCATTGTTGAATATGCCATTGTTGCATACAACTTCTAACATGAGAAACAATGTGGGTTCATCTTGCAATAAAATTTTTAGTGTGGTCAATCATGTAGTAGATGAGTCGAAAAAGGAGTGTCCTTGAAAAAACTAGCACTCTGGTCGACTTCAATGAGCTCCTTCCATTTTGCTTGATGTTTATGCCACCTTTGAATAACACACTCCTTTTCAAAACCAAATTTAGATTAAAGAAGGTTCCAAGTAGGCAACACCCATAAAACAAAAACAAGAATATTTGAACAACAAAATATTCTAAAGGCGATATTGGCGATATTGCCCAGTGCTCTGGAAATCTGTCTCCAATTTCATATATCATGAAGGCAATATTGTCCAACTCCAACCTTCTCTCCTGGCTGATTTACCTGTCCTCTTTCATCTTCACTTGTCTTTTTTTAAGCATATGCCCAAGGTTTCAAAAAATGGTGTTACGTAATGGTTGCGGCCGTTACGTAACGGTTGCAATGGTAAGCACTACCTGTTACACTCGCTTTTGCGATGTGACAGAAATTTACATGTGTAAGGGCCGTTTTGGTGTTACGCAACGGCCGTAACGGTACCATAACGGCCTGTTACACATCATTACAATATTCCAAATAGCTTCCTTTTCAAAAAAAAAAGAAAAAAAGAACGAATACTCAAGTGATCCAAACCAAAAGAAAAAAACCTTATATGGATTTTTATTTTTATTTTTAATTTTTATTTCATTACATTAGCATGTAAAATAAAAAGGAGAAAATTGGTCTAACATCCCTCTCCAACTTTTAGTAATGGGAGAGGTTTACAATAATTTTTTTTTGTAACCTAAGGTCTCTCACCCACGCCCATATATAACACCCACTCTCTCATTTTCTCTCCTCTCTCTTCTCGCACCAAATCTCTCGCTCTCTTAGAACTTGATCGGAAAATTCATCTCCTCCACTAAAAACCTTATATAAATCCTCAAAATTTGAATCATGAAATCAAATATTCATCAAATTATCTTCCAAACCCACCAAGAACAAATATATATATACAAAGCAGAGCAGCAACAGCTAAATCTACAACAATAGTTAGGTCCCAAAAGCAGTAAACTCACCAGAATTGGTAGCGAATTGAGGTTGGAAGAAGAAGAAGAAGAAGAAGAAGAAGAAGAAGAAGAAGAATGGCAGCAAAAGCAGCACAATGATAGGGAGAACCACCGCACAACGCCGCTGTCAACGATGGTGTCGGACTACGTAAAGCGGTGGTTCCAGAAGGCCAAAGGCGGCGACTTCTCTGGTGAGTTTGTTGGAGGAATTGCCGACGTCATCGATGTGGGATATGGAGATGTGACCTAGGTGGACAGCGTCGATTCTATTGACAGGGCAGCTCAGGAGTCAGATTAAATTTTCTCTGGATGTGGGAACTGTGTGAATTTTCTCTGGTTGTGACCATTATTTATAATTTTGTGAATTTCTCTGACTGTATAAATTTTCTCTACCTGTGATCACTGTGTGAATTTTCTTTGATTGCGGTCACTGTTTGTAATTTTGTAAATTTTCTTTGGCTGTGGTCACTATGAATTTTCTCTGGCTATGGTCAGTGTGTGAATTTTTTCAAACACTGTGGGATTGTGATGTGTCTGGGGAAATTTTACTGAAAATGCCCAAAGAAATTCTAAACATGAACACACAAACACACTTAGAGAAATTCTAAGGAGATTCTGATATGTCCAGAGAAATTCCAAACATGAACACACAAAACACACTTGGAGAAATTTCTCTAGTTTCAAAAGTTCTCTAGATCAAAATTTCTCTGGAAAAATGTTGAGGGACTCCAATTACTATGAAAATATTGCATATCTTTTATCCTATAAAATCTTAATGCTAGGGACCTTAAAAAAAATTCTCCAATAAAAAAAAATATAAACAGTGGTTGTATTTATTTTTATAATCATTTAATTAAATGTTTAATTGTAAATTTATTTTGTTACCATAATGTGTTGTCTAAAAAATGTCTTTAAAAAAAATCACTAATTTTTATAATCATTTCATTTAATACTTAATTGTAAATAATTGTATTTAGTTAGTTGTATAGTGTTGTCTAAAAAAATGTCTTTTAAAAAAAATATTATCTCAAAAATAATTTTTGTCTATGGCTCAATTTTTTTTAATAATCATTTCATTTAATAATTGTAAATATTTTTTTATTTGGTTAGTTCAAGTATTGGTCAAACATAATTTTATAGACATTTAAAATCAATCATTCTTAAAGTCATTAACTATTGAAATAAAATATAAAAGGTTCCTTTTATAGTGATTTAAAAATATGAAATATATTGGATCATACTTAAAAACTAATAATTGATCAAAATTTATTTTAAACCCTAATAAATGTAATTTTAAAAAAACAAAAATATATGTATCAGTAAGTTTTTTTTTTTCAAATTGTGCAAAAAATTAAAAAATTCACGGTTTCAGTTACCGCAACTGCTACACTATGGCCTTTACACCCCGCGACCGCAATCGCTTTTGAAACCTTGCATGCACCTATTGAATTCTCCTAACAAAATGAAGTCTTATATGCTCATAGATAATTCCTTGCTGTTTCATGGTTGTAGATATGAGCTGCTATAGCTTGATGTAAATAAGAAACCAATAGGTAGAATTATCTTGCAATTATGTTGACTGCACTTTCAATTTTTTTGCCAATTTGTTAGCTTTCTAATGCTTTTCTATTTGGTTTGTTTGGCATTAGTTTTTGGTGTGAGGTTTTCAATTTCTTTTTGTCCACTCACCCGAGTATTTGCATGAACCTGAAGATGCAGCTGGCACAATTCTTTTAAATGCGTATAAGATGTCTTTTCAATACCTTTCTCTGGGGTTCCATTTGTTCGAGCAAATTATTATTTTCCAGTTTTATCTATGAACCCTTATTTTAATATTTTTGTTTGCATCTTAAATTCATCTTTATTGCATTCATTTCTTTAATTGTGCTTTCTAAACAAAAGACGGCTCAAACTTGTAATATTTATTGCAACTGAAATTTTCCATGTGATTAAGAACCTTCTATTTCAATTTTGGAGAATGATGAATGAATATGTTGGAGTTATATGTGGGAAATTATAATTGCTTCTTGAATTTTGGGTTGTGATGACTATTGTTGTAGTTATATGTGGGATTGATTAGCTTGGAGCTGAGGTTTATTATTGTGAGGTTTACTATTGCTGTCAAATAATTTCAGGCTCCGGTTCTTGCAAAGTATCCAGCGAGCCTATCAGTGACAGCATATTCATACTTCTTTGGTGCTGTACTTATGGTAGTGACAACATTGTTTATGACCAATGAGTCAACAGACTGGAATTTGACCCAGTCTGAGATTTTAGCTGTACTCTATGCCGTAAGTATCTCTCTCTCTGTTCTGTCTTTCTTTCATTTTCTTTAGATAGGACTGTATCTTTCTGATATATGTCATGTTCACCTTCAGTTAGCAGTTTTGCTAAACAATTTTATTTCTGGGTTATTTTATGGTTATGATTTTGTCCAACTCTGAGAGGTTGTGTTGTGGTTTGTTTATGGTTTTTTTGGAGGTCAATTTATGAAGAATAGCAATATAATCAAGTGAAAGAAACTACACTGAACTATAGCAAACCTGCCAAACTGATTCTCTTGGCTCGATTTGGTTAGGATGAAAATGGTAGAAAGTGAAGAAAATGGAAAAAAATAAAGGGTTCGTTTGGTTTGTAGTTTTGAAAAAATTTTGGGAAATTTTCTCTACAAATAAGTTTTTAAAAGTAATCAAATCAAACAAATTTTTTCAAAAAAATTTCTCAAAACTTGTAAACCAAACAAGTTTTCCAAACAAATCTCTCTCACACACACATCAAATCAATCACTTTTTTCAAAACTCTCTCTCAAAATAATTTTCCAAAACATCTTTTGAAAAAAACCAAACCAAACAACTTTTCGTACTTTTTATCTCTAAAACACATCTCTCAAACACAAACCAAACATACAAAATGTTTCTGAGTTTGTTTAGCATGAAAATGTGAGACTTACAA
This sequence comes from Camellia sinensis, assembly GCF_004153795.1. Taxonomy (NCBI): domain Eukaryota; kingdom Viridiplantae; phylum Streptophyta; class Magnoliopsida; order Ericales; family Theaceae; genus Camellia; species Camellia sinensis. The sequence goes on from NW_021024701.1 coordinate 177,751, forward strand.
TAAAGTTAATTTTCGTGTACAACTCATATAGCATGGTAATTAAGCTTCTAGTTTTTAGCAAAAAACACATGAAAATACAAGAAAATTTAAATTTGTCATAAAAGTACTCTGTTATGATTAGAATTCGTATTTTCTTGCAAAATTTTCATCTTAATCAAATTTATACAAGAAAATATATTTTATTTTATTTTCCTTTTTTTTTTTTAATTTTTATTTTTAACTTCACCTTCTATCATTTTCATTTTCCATCATTTATTTCTTTATAATCAAATGGAGCCTAAGCTCTGTCTGTTTAATGTTTAGGCCAGCCAAAACTCGAAGAACCTTACTTAGGGCATGTGTGGTCGTTACAGGTGTGGGTTGGGCACTTGATTCTCATTCCACCCGATTCTGGCCAGTGGATGTGTGTATTTCCTTATTTTTTAGTGATTTTTTTGTCCTGCGATTTTTACTGGACTAGACAGTTTCAGATAATTTTCAGTTGATTTAAGCATTGAATCATGTTGAAAGGAAATATTAGATAAAAGATTTAAAGAGTATTGTTCGTGTGTTTTCTTTAGGGAATTGTTGCATCTGCCTTTAACTATGGACTCTCGGCATGGTCCAATAAGATCCTGGGACCTGCTTTGGTTGCTCTTTATAATCCACTTCAACCGTTTGCATCTGCCGTCCTCTCAAGGATTTTCCTCGGAAGCCCCATTTATTTGGGAAGGTTCGCTCTCAAAACTTCGGCTCCATTTACATCACTGCAATTCTTCGGTCTACTTTGCTTGGATTTATAATGAAAATTTTATTTTCTCACATCGATGTTCTACAATGAAATAGTTGCAACTATCGTCAAGAAATAATCTGGCACTTTGGACTAACTCACCCTTTGTCTAATTTACATGTGGAAACAGCATTATAGGGGGATTTTTTATCGTGGTGGGGCTTTATTTGGTCACTTGGGCATCCTATAGGGAAAAACAGGCAGCTATGGTGATCGTACCTCACGATTCACAGCCAACCGATCTGCTAATTGAGAGAGACCCATCATTCGACAAGATTCAATACCAAAAAGGGCACATTTTCTCCGAGCCGTCTGTACCAAAGGTTGAGGGTTGAGCAAATATTTGGGGTATCATTTCCTCTCTGATAATCACTTTGAGCTAAATGTAATATTATTCATCATGGCTTATGTTTTGTATGTCTCTTATAGATGTTAATATAAAATGTATGTCTCTTAAATTTTATTTTAAAAAAAATACATGTGAAATGCTGGGAAACAACTGGCTCCCAATTGATGCGCCTCTTATGCACAGGTTATCAAAAGAAAATGTATAAACATTAGAGTTTCTATAGACAACTCTATAATGATAAATTTCATGATGGCGAGTGATTCAAAAGTTTGCATAACATGAAATGGTACCGACTTAAAAGCAATGTGATCTCGCAAATGCATATAACATGACAACTTCTAAAGACTGGCATTGGCAACTCCTTCACAATCTCTCCGCAGGATCAAGTATTTGTCAACCCTGAAATTATAGCTTTTGTTAAAAGAGATAAATATTATTAGAGAATGAATATTTTAATTACAAAGAGTTGAATTATAATTTCTTTAAAGTAAGGGAGAAAATGTAATCCCAAATACAGCTAGCGCAAATACACACCAGCAGCTATATATATCGCATAAAGGATAATCTTGTGCAGGAAGTGCTTCCACCGCAATAAGAGCAGTATTCACGGGATGGATGGAGCTGATCTGAACATTTGTGTACTTTAACACACGCCAGTGGTACTACTGAATAATTTTCATGTTTACCCAAACAATCAAATATTGTAATGTATCAGTGTTTCCCAAGTCCAGACCAAAAATCGAATTATGAAATCAGAGCATGAAAATTTCACTGTATTTGCGTGCTGATTTCTTGAAGTCTGTCCCGGTGTGAGCAGGAGCAAGGAAAAAAGTTTTACCATCTACACATTTTGTGGAATTCATGTACAAAGATGAGAACTATATGCAAGTAACGAGCTGTTAATCAATTCATGTACACATTTCCATCCTTCTAGTTCTCAAGAAATCTACTCCCACAAGTACACCTGACTTCATTGAGCAATGATTACTGAGGTTGCAAGCCAGATGACTTCATTGCGTAAACAATCTTGATGGCCTCAATGCAACATCCGTGCTGTATGTAACCCATGAGCATGGCATTCCTACACGCAGCATTTCTCTCCTCTGCATCCATCTCAAACACCATTCTTGCATGCTTTAGCAATCCACATTTCGCATACATGTCAACCAACCCACACTGCACGAAATCATTTGATTCCAATCCTAGTTTGATTGCATTGGCATGCACCTGCCGGCCACAAAGCCCATCATCCTTCATCCTCCCACAGGCTCTCAGAACACTAGAAAACGTGAAACTGTTCTTCTTCACTCCTCCCCTTCCCATCTCCTTAAACACATTAAGAACCTCATCAAATTGCTCTTCTCTACACTTACTAACAATTTTACCCGTCCAAACCACAGTGTTTTGACAACCCATATGATCAAAAACTGAGTCCACCCCTTCAAGACATCCGAATTTTCCATACAAGTTAATCAACGAGCTACTTAAAAACAAGTCCTGGGAATAAACAATCTTCGATAACCAACCATGAATTTGTCTCCCAAGTCCCAAATTCATTGTCTGAACACACGCCTTTAAAATGCACACTATGATCCAAGATTCGGGGAAACCAAGTATATCAACATTGATTTGACGGTATCGGAGACTGCATCGCATTTCTACGAACAAATTTATAGCTTCTTCGTAATTATCATTGTCCATATAACCGGCAATCATTGCCGCCCACGAATTACAATCCTTTGTGGGCATTTTATCGAACACATGCCGGGCATTGTCGACGAGGCCACACGAGACGTAAATCAACAGGATTCGGTTAAAGAACAGCAACCCAGGTCGGAGACCGCTCCGGTTGATGTGGGCAATCAAATCAAGAGCTCCGGCGGGGTCCCGGATGGTGATGCATTCTTTGAGGAGAGATGTGTAGATGTCTATGGGTATGGGAAGGCCGAGTCCATCCATCAAACGCAAAACGTCTGACGTTGTGCTGGTGGTGCTCTTCCACTTCTTGGGTGGAGAGAGAATCGGCGGTGGCGGTGGCGGTGGCGGTGGCGGTGGCGGTAGGTGGTGATTGGGTCAGTGGAGAGGCAAGTGAATTTGAGTTGGGAAGATGGGTTTGGAATGGTTAGCTACGCTGATTGCTACGTTGAAGCAACCATGGAAAGAAGCATTGGGTTTTGTGTAGTTGTTGTTCGAAGAAGGATTGGCGTATTACAGAGTTTGGTGTCCATGAGTCGATGTCAGTTCCATTAGTTCAGTTGAGCATCTGATTGATTAGCTCAAAAAACTCAGTTGAGAGAGAGAGAGAGGGGGGTTATTATTAGGGGTGCGATTTGGGTGGGCTCAACTCGAGTAATTTGAGCCTAGTTTTAATTTTTTTAGGGTTTGGATAAAATATTTTTAAATTCGGTATGGGTTTAGACAAAAATTTAAAAGTCAGAATTAAATTTGAACGGACTTAAGATTTAAAATTTATGATCAAATATATTACAATTGAAAAGTCAAAGAGTAAAATGATACATGACTCACACTATAAGAACCGTTAATGTAATTGGTCCTTTTAATTAACGAGAGATTTTCTTTAAAACATAGTAGAAGATAAAGTTTCTGATGAATTTAAAGAATAATGTATATAGACCAAGGTATTTGGAGCGTTTACTTTTTTGTTTTGTTTTGTTTATTTACTCCTTCCGTCTCAAAATATTAGTCCCTTATTTTATTTTTTATTGTCCCAAAATATTAGTCCCTCTTCAAAAATCAAGTACAAAAATAATATAAATTTCTTATTTTGCCCTTCTTTTAAATTAATAAATAATATAAAAAGTACAATTATGACATTGATATTCCCAAAAAATGTACTATCAAAAGGATAATTTTGAAAAATCAACTTTTTTCAAAAGCAATAATTGTACTACAAAAAAAAGTTGGATTCCCCAAAAGGGACCGTTATTTTGGGACGGAGGGAGTATTGAATATATATTATATATACAAATAACATAAAATCTTACTTTTTTTTCTTTTTATTTTCATTCATAAATTGTAAGGATTACTATTGTGGCATCTCTCTTACATTATATAAATTATTTGTTTTGATGGTATTAATGATTTTCTATTAAATTTTTTTTAAATAAAGTCAAATTTTAATAATTTAATAATATAGCTACAAAAAAAATAAATAAATTGAAATTCATTTAAAATTCGACCAATTCGGGTTTAACTCGGGTCGGACTTGGGTAGACAACCTCGGGTTACAATTCGGGCTTGGGCAGGTCTCAGCACAATTTGAGTTGGACTTGGACAATCTTCCAACCCGACTGAATCCGCCCGAATTGCACCCCTAGTTACTATTAGAAAATATATGTAGTCAATTATAAATCATAAAAAGATATTTTTAAAATTATAAATCATAATAATATATTTTTTATTTTGAAATAATAAAAGTCACAAATAGTTACGTTGTTCTATTTTAAAATTATGATTATACTGGTATAACATTGCTAATTTTAAAAATAACATCATTGTAGATGCATATATTCTATATAATTATTTTATAAGCGGTCGTACTAAATACATCAATTAGTGTAGCAATTAGCATACCAACACTAGTTATAATATTATTAATGATCTCACTCATTATACAAATTACAAATATTAATTTTTTTTTAAATTACACCTGTGGGGGGCCGAATATTGGGATTCATGGAGAGGCCGAATAGTTGGACCTGGGTCGAAGCATATATTTCATTCGACCCCCTCCCGCAATTTAAATCTTGCCCTATTCGGCCGTATAGCCGATTGAGTAAGGGGCCGAGTGAGAAACGGTTTGCTGCAAACTAAGCCGAATAAATAATTACACGGCAAATTGAAAGTGGGCCCAGTCCCGAGGCCCAAGAAGGAGAGTAATATAAATACAAGATCATCAGTCAGAGGAATGTATGTGAAAACCATTACGCTTAACTTATAATACAAGTAATCCTGAGTGTAAAGACTAACTTGTCCATTGGAGTGCTAATTCCGGCACCCCCGGCCGGAGTGTTTATTCCTTTTCAGGTGGCAACCAGAGGATCACGAGCGTCCTCCAGGATCAAAAGAGCATTTCCAATCCATATCCCCACAATTGGCGCCGTCTGTGAGAATACTCAAGCACATCCATGGCTGGTGTGACAGAAGATCCTCCGGCAGTCACTATCGACCCTACACCGTAAGATGAAACCATTCCAAGCAGCATGCTTGGACCAGAGACTATCCCCGCAAGACGCGCTTTGAACTTCGCCTCACCCTAGACTTCAGAGTATGAGGCAATGCACGTGATTATGGAACAAGCAAAGCAAAACGAGTAGAGGTAGGAGAACATGATCGCTGAGAACGAACGTCTCCGTTAGGATTTGGCCTTGGAAGTGGCGAAGTCCAAACAAGCTGTACGCCAAGATCCGGAACGACCTCTGAGGGTAGGTGGTCGATGACCTCGAGCCCGCCAACAAGACACTGATAGCGACTCCGACTCATTATCCCCGGAGCCCAAGAAGAAGGGAGGACCCGAAACTACCAGTTCCTCTGAAGAGAGTCCACGTATAAGGCATAAACGCAAAAAAAAAAAAACAGTTCAGATGAAGAAGACCAACATGATCCTTTTGTGCGACGGATCGCTAGGGCGGTTCTGCCCAAAAAGTTCAAAGCTCCGTCATTCACTCTCTATGATGGAAAGTTAGACCCCACCGATCACATCCGTCATTACAAGCAAGCCATGACATTGCATGCAGATGACAAGGCCCTCATGTGCCGAATATTCCCCAGCAGTTTGGGACCATTGGCTGTCAGGTGGTATTATAAACTAGAGTCGGCTTCAATCAAAACTTTCCACCAATTACAGAAATCCTTCAGGCCCAGATTCATCACTAACGAGGTCCAGCCGAAACAAGCCGACTCTCTCTGGGCAATACAGATCCAGCCAGGAGAAACACTATGGGCGTATTCGGCACGATATTGGGAGTGCTTTAATCTTGTTGATGACGCCTGCAACGACTCAATGGCCATCACCGCCTTCAAAATGGGATTACAGCCAGACAGTGCCCTCCGCAGTTCCCTGACAAGAAGGCCCCCCAAAAAAGTCTGGGCATTGATGAAGAAAGTTAAGGAATACTGCAAAGTGGAAGACGACGCCTTGCGGGTTAAAGATGGACAAATGGCCAACAAAACGGCCCCTCTTGAAATTGCTCAGCCAATAAGTTCCGTACCACCTCAGAGTCCTGAACCACGACAACGAGCTAAATGAGACAAGAAAGGCCGAGTGAAGGTCGGTCTATTATAAAATGTGCCAAATATGAGTTGGAAATGGACCTAATCTCGAGGCCTATGGAAGAAAAGATATAAATAGAAGAACATCAGCCAGAAAGAGGTAGGTGAGAATTATTGTGCTTAACTTATAATACAAGTAATCCTGAGTGTAAAGACTAACTTGTCCATTGGAGTGCTAATTCCGGCACCCCCGGCCGGAGTGTTTATTCCTTTTCAGGTGGCAACCAGAGGATCACGAGCGTCCTCCAGGATCAAAAGAGTATTTCCAATCCATATCCCCACAATTGGCGCTGTCTGTGGGAATACTCAAGCACATCCATGGCGGGTGTGACAGAAGATCCTCCGGCAGTCACGACCCTACACCGCAAGATGAAACCATTCCAAGCAGCATGCTTGGACCAGAGACTATCCCCGCAAGACGCGCTTTGAACTTTGCCTCACCCTAGACTTCAGAGTATGAGGCAATGCAAGTGATCATGGAACAAGCAAAGCAAAACGAGCAGAGGTTGGAGAACATGATCGCTGAGAACGAACGTCTCCGTTAGGATTTGGCCTTGGAAGTAGCGAAGTCCAAACAAGCTGTACGCCAAGATCCAGAACGACCTCTAAGGACAGGTGGTCGACGACCTCGAGCTTGCCAACAAGACACTGATAGCGACTCCGACTCATTATCCCCGGAGCCCAAGAAGAAGGGAGGACCCAAAACTTCCAGCTCCTCTGAAGAGAGTCCACGTATAAGGCATAAGCGCAAAAAAAAAACAATTCAGATGAAGAAGACCAGCATGATCCTTTTGTGCGACAGATCGCTAGGGCGGTTCTGCCCAAAAAGTTCAAAGCTCCGTCATTCACTCTCTATGATGGAAAGTCAGACCCCACCGATCACATCTGTTATTACAAGCAAGCCACGACATTGCATGCAGATGACGAGGCCCTCATGTGCCGAATATTTCCCAGCAGTTTGGGGCCATTGGCTGTCAGGTAGTATTATAAACTGGAGCCGGCTTCGATCAAAAGCTTCCATCAATTACAGAAATCCTTCAGGGCCAGATTCATCACCAACGAGGTCTAGCCGAAACAAGCCGATTCTCTCTGGGCAATGCAGATCCAGCCAGGAAAAACACTAAGAGCGTATTCGGCGCGCTATTGGGAGTGCTTTAACCTTGTCGATGACGCTTACAACAACTCCATGGCCATCACCGCCTTCAAAATGGGTTTGCATCCTGACAGTGCTCTCTGCAACTCCTTGACTAGAAGACCCCCCAAAACAGTCTGGTCGCTGATGAAGAAAGTTTAGGAATATTGCAAGGTGGAAGATGACGCCTTGCGGGTTAAAGCCGGAAACATGGCCAACAAGACAGCCCCTTATGAGATTGCTAAGTCGATAAGTTCCGTACCACCTCAAAAGCCCCGAACCGCGACATCGGGCTAAACGAGATAAGAGACGGGATTCTCGCCGAGCAAGCAACCAATGCTCACACCAAGCAAATGAACAACTGCAAGTCGATAGTAGTCGCACAAGGCGCGTCGACAAGAAATATACAGAGTTGACAGAGCCGATCAGTGCGGTGATGTCCAAAATCCAACACCTTCCGTTCTTCAAATGGCCGTCGAAAATGGTGGGACCTACCGACACGCGAAGACGGGATAGGCGGTGTGAGTATCATAAGGATCATGGCCACGATACTGAGAGTTGTTATGCATTGAAGGATCACCTGGAGGAATTGGTACAAGATGGCCGGCTACAACAGTACGTCCGGAAAGGCAACCCAACCAAAGCAATAACCTTAAGATAGGATTCACCCCCGCTCGGGGTGATCCACATGATATACAGCCTGCCAGTATCATCTGTGGTACATACAATTCAGTCGAGTCCCAACCCTCATAATCAACTCACACCGGCTAAACAGCCCCTTGAAACTACAAGCATTGCTTTTGATGATTCAGATTTGACTGGAGTGACACTGCCCCACATTGATCCCTTGGTAATTGAGTTACGCGTAAACTGGTTTACCGTTAAGCGCGTACTCATTGACCTAGGGAGCACGTCGGAATCTATGTATTACAAGACATTCACTAAACTCGGCTTTTCCAAAACGGATCTCTCTCCGGCACCCTATCCGCTATTTGGCTTCAACGCTAATCCAGAATACTCATTGGGAAAAATCACACTACCCGTTCGAGCAGGTTCCCGAACAGTGGAAGCGGAATTCTTGGTCGTCAAGCTGCCGTCGCCGTATAATCTTATTATGGGGCGAACTTGGTTGCACACCATGCAGGTCGTGCCGAATACGTATCATCAGTTGCTACGCTTCCCGACAAAACGCGGCATTAAGCAGATCCGTGGCTCCCAGAAATCAGCACAAGCATGTTATCTCCTCGTTGGAAAAACGCCGAAGAAGTTGCAAGTGAATTCCATTAAGGTTCCGGATCGGGAGAGCCTCGACGATGTTGGGCGTCTCTCAAATAAAAAGGCCACGGAAGGCTTAGACCGAGTTGAAATTGACGGAAGCCTAGACAAGTTCTTCATGGTCGGCGCCTCCCTGAATCAAGCCGACAAACAACAGCTAATTTCTTTCCTGCTCAGCAACCTCGACGTCTTTGCATGGACTCCATATGAGATGCCGGGTATAGATCCGTCCGTTTTACAACACTGTTTGAATGTTGACCCTAAGTGCAAGCCGATCATTCAGAAAGCCTGGCGGTCAGCCGAAGAGCACACTGCCGCCGTTGTTGAGGAGGTTGATAGGTTGCTTGACGCCGGGGCAATCAGGGAAGTGACCTACCCTACATGGCTCTCTAATACAGTGGTGGTGAAGAAGAAAAATGGGACTTTGCGAGTGTGCGTCGATTTCACGGACCTAAACAAAGCCTGCCCCAAGGATTGTTTTCCCCTACCCAGAATTGACCAGCTTGTAGATGCGACAGCACGCCATCAATGTATGAGCTTCCTCGATGCTTACAGAGACTACCATCAAATCACCATGCATCCAGAGGACCAAGACAAAACTGCATTCCTCACCCCAAGAGGAACCTACTGCTACAAGGTTATGCCTTTTGGACTGAAGAATGCAGGGGCAACCTACCAAAGACTGGTCACTGCCATGTTCAAGGAGCAACTCGGCCACACTATGGAAGTGTACATTGACGATATGGTGGTCAAGTCCAAGGAAGAGCAGAACTATATAGCCAATCTGGAAGAGACATTTGGCATTCTACGTAAATATAGAATGAAGCTGAACACTTCCAAATATGCGTTTGGGATCGGCTTTGGAAAATTCTTAGGGTACATTGTCAACCACCGAGGAATCGAAGCCAACCCAAGGAAAATCACAGCAATCCTAGAACTTGGCTCCCCTCAATCGGTCAAAGAAGTTCAGAAGTTAATGGGGATGGCCGCCGCACTCAACAGGTTCATCAGTCGGTCCACAGATCGCTGCCGATAATTCTTTCATACACTACGGCAGGGCAAGGCTTTTGAATGATCCGCCGAATGCGAAGCCACTTTCAACGGCCTCAAGCCCTACCTCCGTTCAGTACCATTCTTGACAACACCTTGTGCTGGAGACCCGCTCATTTTGTATCTGGCAGTTTTCGATCGGGCCGTCAGTGCCATACTGATAAAGGAAGAGCTGGGGAAGCAGCGGCCAGTGTATTATGTTAGCAAGGCAATGGTTGACGCCAAAACACGTTACTTTCCACTGGAAAAACTCATCATAGCCTAGTCATGGTGGCAAGAAAACTGATGCATTACTTCCGGGGGCATAGCATTGGGGTGCTAACAGATTATCCCCTCCGATTGGTACTACGTAGTGCAGAAGCATCAGGACGTGTTTCAAAGTGGGCCCCTAAGCTCGGCCAGTACGACATTTAGTTTCTACCTAGAACCTCAATCAAGGGACAGGTGCTTGCCGACTTTGTTGCTGAATTCATTGGGGGTCTTGCCGATTTCAAGTCTGATGAAATTCGACCGAAGCCGAACTGGAGAATTTATGTTGGGGACATTTGGCAGTTGTATTATGATGGATCATCCAATCAGCGGGGTAGTGGAGTCGGAGTTGTAATCATGACTCCCAACGGCGCAATAATTGAGCAGGCCGTCAAGCTCGGCTTCGAAGCATCAAATAACGAAGCCGAATATGAAGCCCATCTAGCCGGTTTGCGGAATGCACATTTTCTGGGTACTCGGCGTTTGCTTGTATTTTGTGATTCAAAACTGGTGATTAATCAGCTAAAGGGGGAGTACGCGGTAAGAAACGACCGTATGGCGCCCTACACAAAAATGACCAATTCCTTGCTGGCAAATTCGGCCATCATGAATTGAACCAGATAACACGTGATCAGAAATTACATATAGATGCCCTGGCTTGCCCTGAATGCACATTGGCCCTTCGGAGGAAGTCCAGGTCAATGTTATAGAATCTGGACCGAGTTGGATGGATCCCATTGCTGTATTCCTATCTTCCGAACAGCTCCCAGCGGACAAAAAAAAAGCGCACAAGCTGTGAAATAAAGCCCTGCGATACTACTTGGATCCGCAAGGAAAGCTTTACAAAAAATTCCTTTCTGGTCCATACCTGGAATGTGTACACCTGGACAAAGTCGAAAAGCTTCTGACTGAAATACATGAGGGCAGTTGTGGTGCCCATTCTGGCGGGTGTTCTTTGGCCCATCGGGCTATAACATAGGGATATTATTGGCCGACAATGAGAACTGATACCGAATGCAATGTGAAGAAATGCGAACAGTGCCAGAAGTTCTCCCCATTAACCCATCTACCTGCTGAAGAGTTAAGCTCCATCACCAGTCCTTGGCCGTTCGCCTAGTGGGGACTTGATATCATAGGACCATTACCGAGGGCCCCAGGGAACAAGTGATACTTGATCGTCGCGACAGACTACTTCACAAAATGGGTCGAAGCAGAGGCATTAACGCACATTCGAGATGCCGATGTTAAGTGCTTTGCATGGAGAAACATCATAACACGATTCGACATTCCAAGAGCTCTTATCTCAGACAACGGAACCCAGTTTGATTGTGGCGTCTACCGAGAGCTGTGCAGCAAATATGGTATCCGGCCTTAATTTTCTACGCCGGCTTACCCACAAAGCAATGGTTAACTCGAAGCCTCCAATAAATCTATCTTGGACGGCATCAAAAAGAGACTGGAGAAAGCTAAAGGCAAATGGGTCGAAGAATTACCGAGTGTATTGTGGGCTCATCGAACTACGCCGGGACGATTTATTGGAAAAACGTCGTTCGCTCTGTGCTTTGGAACGCAGGCAATCATACCCTTAGAGATCGGCCACCCAACCCTGAAATCTCAAGTTTTTGATATGGGCCGAAACGACATGATGCTGGCACTGGATTTGATTCTAATCGAAGAACGAAGAGACCGTGCCCTTGCGTCGATGGCGCGGTACCAGCAGTAGCTTGCCAAGTCATATAATCAACGTGTTCAGCTGCGCCGCTACACACCAAGATAGTTGGTCCTGAAGAAGGTACTTCCAGCTGCCAAGAAACCGACTGATGGAAAATTGGGTCCTAACTGGGACGGCCCCTATCAAATTGATTCGATCGCAGGAGTAGGGGCATATCGGCTCAAAGACATGTTAGGGAGGAGTCTTCCACGACCTTGGAATTCGACGCATTTACGCAAATTTTATCATTGACCCGACTTGTGGGGCATGATACTTGTTCTGAATGGTTCGCCATGTACATCTTATTTTCTGTAATGCAAAGATCCCTCTATATTTTGAACATCCAATTCAAAGGTGTTCTGAAAAAGCCTCCGGATTCGGAGCGCCCTTCGTGGATATCAAGATTGGCCAATTAAAGACTCCGGATTCGGAGCCCCATCGGCGCACAACGTCTTTGGGCTGAAAAAGCCTCCAGATTCGGAGCGCCCTTCGTGGATATCACTATTGGCCAATTAAAGACTCTGGATTTGGAGCTCCATTGGCGCACGACGTCTTTGGGCCGAAAAAGCCTCCGGATTCGGAGCGCCCTTCGTGGATATCACGATTGGCCAATTAAAGACTTCAGATTCGGAGCCCCATTGGCGCACGAGGCCTTTGGGCTGAAAAAGCCTCTAGATTCGGAGCGCCCTTTGTGGATATCACGATTGGCCAATTAAGCCGCATCGGCGCATGACATCTTTGGGCCGAAAAAGCCTCCGGATTTAGAGCGCCGCCCTTCGTGGATATCATAATTGGCCAAATAAAGTCTCCGGATTCGAAGCCCCATCGGCGCATGACCCCTTTGGGCCGAAAAAGCCTCCGGATTCGGAGCCCCATCGGCGCATGATGCCTTTGGGCCGAAAAAGCCTCCGGATTCGGAGCGCCCTTCGTGGATATCACGATTGGCCAAATAAAGTCTCCAAATTCAGAGCCCTATCGGCGAATGACGCCTTTAGGCCGAAAAAGCCTCCGGATTCGGAGTGCCCTTCGTGGATATCATGATTGGCCAAATAGTCTCCAGATTCGGAGCCCCATCGGCGCATGACCCTTTTGGGCCGAAAAAACCTCAGGATTCAGAGCGCCCTTAGTGGATATCACGATTGGCCAAATAAAGTCTCCGAATTCGGAGCCGCATCGGCGCATGACATCTTTGGGCCGAAAAAGCCTCCGGATTTAGAGCGCCGCCCTTCGTGGATATCATAATTGGCCAAATAAAGCCTTTGGATTCGAAGCCCCATCGGCGCATGACCCCTTTGGGCCGAAAAAGCCACCGGATTCGGAGCCCCATCGGCGCATGACGCCTTTGGGCCGAAAAAGCCTCCAGATTCGGAGCACCTTTCGTGGATATCACGATTGGCCAAATAAAGTCTCTAGATTCGGAGCCGCATCGGCGCATGACGCCTTTGGGCCGAAAAAGCCTTCGGATTCGGAGCGCCCTTCGTGGATATCACGATTGGCCAAATAAAGTCTCCGAATTCGGAGCCTCATCGGCGCATGACACATTTGGACCGAAAAAGCCTCCAGATTCGGAGCGCCCTTCGTGGATATCACGATTGACCAAATAAAGTCTCCGGATTCGGAGCCCCATCGGTACATGACGCCTTTGGGCCGAAAAAGCCTCTGGATTCGGAGCGCCCTTCGTGGATATCACGATTGGCCAAATAGTCTCCGGATTCGAAGCCCCATCGATGCATGACGCCTTTAGGCCGAAAAAACCACCGGATTCGGAGCACCCTTTGTGGATATCAAGATTAGCCAAATAAAGTCTCCGGATTCGGAGCCGCATCGGCGCATGACGCCTTTGAGCCAAAAAAGCCTCCGGATTCGGAGCGCCTTTCATGGATATCACGATTGGCCAAATAAAGTCTTCGAATTCAGAGCCGCATCAGCGCATGACGCCTTTGGGCTGAAAAAGCCTCCGGATTCAGAGCGCCCTTCGTGGATATCACAATTGGCCAGTCTCCGGATTCGGAGCCTCATCGGCACATGACGCCTTTTGGTCGAAAAAGCCTCCTGATTCGAAGCGCCCTTCGTGGATATCACGATTGGCCAGTTTTCGAATTCGAAGCCCCATCGGTGCATGACGCCTTTGGGCCGAAAAAGCCTCTAGATTCGAAACACCCTTCGTAGATATCATGATTGGCCAAATAAAGTCTTCGGATTCGGAGCCTCATCGGCGCATGACGCCTTTGGGCCGAAAAAGCCTCTGGATTCGGAGCGCCCTTCGTGGATATCACGATTGGCCAAATAAAGTCTCCGGATTCGGAGCCCCATCGGCGCATGACGCCTTTGGGTTGAAAAAGCCTCCGGATTCGGGACGCCCATTGTGGATATCACGATTGGCCAAATAAAGTCTCCGAATTTGGAGTCGCATCGGCGTATGATGCCTTTGGGCCAAAAAAGCCTTCGAATTCGGAGCGCCCTTCGTGGATACCACGATTGGCCAGTCTCCGGATTCGGAGCCCCATCGGCGCATGACGCCTTTGAGCCGAAAAAGACTCCGGATTCGGAGTGCCCTTTGTGGATATCACGATTGGCCAAAAAGTCTCCGAATTTAGAGCCTCATCGGTGCATGGCGACTGTTTAAATCTCCAGATTTGGAGCCAGGGCCAGTCAATGTTCATACAATGTGTATGTCGAATAAATATTCAATGTTTATACAATGTTTGTACATTTATTCAAACATTTATACAATGAAACAAAAAACATGCAAACACGTGTGTGTCGAATAAAAATTACAACGAAACACAAACACTTAAAATAGACAATGTACTATTATTCAATCAGTCGAAAATTACATGGATTTTGCATTACAATGCCTACAATGTCTACTTTTACACGGCTTCTCCCTCATCGTCACTCTTTTCGACTTCAAAGGCGGAGAAGGAAAAATGATCACGTTGGTACCACGACAACGCCGAATCAACACCCTCTGCTCGAAGAGCCTCTGCAGCTTGAAGTGCCTTAATCCAACCATGCCTAAAGCTGCGGTTCTCGCATCAGCAGACCTCGTCTGCAAGTTTCTCTTTGGTTTTGTCGATCCCAACCTTCGGGTCTGCATGGATGCCTTGTTCATAACCCATGGCCCTCGCATTTTCTATGGTACACATGCTTGTCGTATCTCGGTCGGCAATGGCGTGACTTAACAGCCGTTGTGTCACTCTCTCCTCCACGATCGGGTTAGATTGACCCGCCGCACGCGGCTCGATGGCTTGAGCTTTCCTAAGCTCCCTAAGCTCACGCTCGGCCTTCTCCGTGTGAACCTCCAAACTACGGATTCGTTCATCCTTCTTCTCTATTTCCCGTCATGCGACGCGCAGACATATGCCGACCTCATAAGCGGTGTACAGCCCCTTCACCGCCCCATAGATGCCTTCTCAAAATACTTCGAAATCTTGTCATCTAACCATCGACTGCTGGACCTCCGGTGGAAAGATCTGCCGAGCAAACTCGGCTACTACACCTGGATCGTTAATGATGGAATCTGCTTCCGTCATCGGTTTATTCCCCATGAAAACCGCAAAACTCAACGGTCGTGGCGTCGCATCGAGCTCGCTTTTCGATCGCGGTCGCAGGGAGCTTTCCTGTTGCTGTTTTTCTTTTCGGGGTGATCTGCTTCGATGACTAGAGGGCTGACGTTTTTCCCATTCCTTGGACGTCCTTACTTCCGTGCACGTAGGCTCGCTACTGCGATTCATTGCAGTATCTAACTCAGCCAATGTTCATCCTTCTCCTCTACTGTTGAAGAACAGTCGGTTTGACATTCGCACTTATCCCAGGCTAGTTTAAATTAAGTCTGAATAAAAATAAGTGGAATCACTGGCACGAACTCACTCTATTTATCCTTAACGTAAGCAGCGCCCCCGAGGCGACGTCATTAATTCTAAACGCCAAAAGCTAGATGCCGATCGGACCATTACACGAACCAGTCCCATTCAGCTTATGAAGCTCATGCACTGGCTGGGGCAAGGACATATTCATTAATCTGATCGGCCAAGTATCTAAACCCAATGCCGATCGATTTATGCCGCAGCCATTCCACGAGCTAGTCCCATTCGGCTTATGAAGCTCATGCACTAGCTGGGGCAAGGGCAGATTTATTAATCTAATCGGCCAAGTATCTAAACTCAATGCCGATCGATTTATGCCCCAGCCATTCCACGAGCTAGTCCCATTCGGCTTATGAAGCTCATGCACTGGATGGGACAAGGGCAGATTTATAAATCTGATCGGCCAAGTATCTAAACCCAATGCCGATCGATTTATGCTGCAGCCATTTCACGAACTAGTCTCATTCGACTTATGAAGCTCATGCACTGGCTGACGCCAAAGGCAGATTTATTAATCTATCTAAACCCAATGCCGATCGATTTATGTCGCAGCCATTCCACGAGCTAGTCCCATTCGACTTATGAAGCTCATGCACTGGCTGGGGCAAGGGCAGATTTATTAATCTGATCAACCAAGTATCTAAACCCAATGCCGATCGATTTATGCCGCAGCCATTCCACGAGCTAGTCCCATTCAGCTTATGTCACGCCCCAAGCTCCGTGACAACGCCGCACACTCATTTAAGTGAGCATGCAAGGCTAAGAATCCAACACATAACCAACAATGTAAAATACTCAAATTAAATCCTTAAATATCATAATGCTAAAAACCATACAAATAGATAATTCTTATCATATGAAATTGTCCACCAAGTCCACTAATAAAAATAATAATAATAATAATGATCCAAATACTTAAATCATAGTCCTACTCTCGGCACTCCCACAAGTAAAAACCCTGCACAGCTCTACTCCTCAGAATCTGAAAAATAAAATAAGGGTAAGCTAGACAGCCCAGTAAATAACCAACCATCACTATTAGCTGGATCAAGTATACAAAAAAAATAGTCGATAACCAATAAATATATTTTTTGCTACCATTCAATAAATGAACAATTATT
Organism: Camellia sinensis; assembly: GCF_004153795.1. Taxonomy (NCBI): domain Eukaryota; kingdom Viridiplantae; phylum Streptophyta; class Magnoliopsida; order Ericales; family Theaceae; genus Camellia; species Camellia sinensis. Next base: position 194,568 of record NW_021024701.1, read on the forward strand.
TTGTAAGATGGTTTCGTAGTTGAAAATAAACAGTGTAGCAATACATTTTAATTGAAAAGACAATGAGGTAATTCGATGAAATTTCGTTGTTCAAAATTGATGGTTCGATATTCAAATGGTTCAATGATGCAATTCACAAAACCCAAGTCTTGGTGACTACGGTCACTTAGCCCGTGACAAGGCCCAGAACCACACATAGGCCGGTGGTAAAGCCCCAAAAGAAACTAGTTTCTGTGCCAATAAATAACCCCCATTGGCTAGGGTCCAAATCATAGTCAGACTAGAGTGATGTTCAAAATTCAAACAATACACAACTTTCAAATAAAACATTCGATATTTTCAGAATAAATGTTTAGTACAATTTTCAAAATAGTTTCATCAAATATTCAAATAATTTTCATAATAATATTCGATGTTGTTTTATACTTGACCCATATTTTATTTTAAGAGAACATGAAAGCTACGAATAAATATTTATGATTTTAAACGATTCGATACGAATGAAAATGAACCAACAGTGATAGAGAGTTACTTACCTCAAACCCTTAGAAATAACACTCCAACACCAACTCCAAACACCCAATTTCACCACTTCAATCACACAAACCTAATAAATAAAACTTCAAATAAATTAATATTTTTACGTGTTACATACACCCACAAAAGCCCTACTATATTAGATTATGGCAAACATGCAATATGTCCTACCCTTACCCATGATACAAAACTCCATTGTTTCTATTACCCACCCAAAGTTACACTTACACATTGCACCCAATTCTCAAAACCTAAGTAGGCACCTATAGATCTTCCAAATCTCCTTAATGCATTGATTGTTAAATTCCTCAACATAAACTTAATAATTAACAGTAAAGACAGATTTTACCTTAACCAATGGGTGTCCCAAAATCACCAACGTGCTGCCTTCAATCCCTATTGTAGCCTCACTTGAACCTCTCTTCTCTTTTTTTTTTCTTTTTTTCTTTTACCTTCTCAAACCCTAGCCGCCTATGGAGCAATTCATAGCCTCTGTTTTGTTTGTTTTCCAAGACTTAAAGCCACAATAGGTGGGCATATTAACCTAATTTCACAAAGTTACAAAATTACCCATCTAAGTAATAGGAAATATAATGCCATCTCATAACTAATTCTTTGATATTAATAAATGACCCATATAAATTAATTTAATTACTAATCTATCCAATAAAATAATCCTACACACAACTTGGGTTTTACAGCTTATGAAGCTCATACACTGGCTGGGGCAAGGGCATATTTATTAATCTGATCGACCATGTATCTAAACCCAATGCCGATCGATTTAGGCCATAACCATTCCACGAACTAGTCCCATTCGGCTTATGAAGATCATACACTGGCTGAGGCAAGGGCAGATTCATTAATCTGATCGGCCAAGTACCTAAACTCAAAACCGATCGATTTATGTCACAGCCACTCCATGAATTATGATACTTGGCATTGAAAACAAAATGTAACCATTTTACAATTGAAAGCAATACCATTCTGTAGACGTCCCCGAACGTCCCAAGAAAATCCCATTTTGTTCATTGGGCTTACTACAGTTCGGACTCAAATGTCATGGTTCTGAATCTAATCCCGCAAAGTGCAATGCGAGATTGATAAATCACCAAAAGTCCAAATCTGGCAAATCGTTTTGAAAAATTAATTTTTAGAAAGAAGTGCCAAACATGGACTGCTTTGCCAGATACAGAGTCACCACCTAAATATTTTATTTTGGGGAAATTTAGGAAACCCTCACTCGTGCCTAAAGTCACGTGTCCGTCATCACCAAAGTTGCCTCGGCTCGGGAAGTTGGGTACGATTGGGGAAGGTCATGCAATGAGCACCCCCGCTCGTCCGATCAAAGATAGGCCACTACTAAAAATGATATCGAGTTTTTGAAAACACATGCGTTCTTATTCCGGTTTATTAGCCTAGGATTATTATGTGATGCACACAGCATACAAGTATAGACTAGATCGCCTGAGTTGGAACAAAACATTTCATGTTTGTTTATTTGAATGTAGACTGCCTCAGCTCTGCCTTGAATGATAAAGGATGCATACAAGCTCGAGTCGCCTTGTCGGGAAATCCATCGCGATGCCCCAGCTTGCCTTTGTTTGCAATTGATTTCAGAAATTTGCACAAAGCTCCAGAGAGATGAAACTCCACCCCAGGAAACTGTGGGAAGGCTGCCGACCAGCTTATAGGCATGGGAGACCAACTACCGACCACCTTTTGTGGTGGAAACCAAAGAAGGTGGTCGGCCTAAGGCTGCCGACCAGCTTATAGGCATGGGAGACCAACTACCGACCACCTTTTGTGGTAGAAGAGAGAGGCACGACAAGGTATTTGCAACACATGTGTGCATGACCACTCTCCCCGTCATTGCATTAGCTCTAGGGAGTGTAGTCCTCGACCCTCGGGCCGCCGGTCGTGCATCTCGATGCATGATGGCCGAGGAGTCGAATTGCCCGACTCAATGTGAAAAGAATGCACATACAAACACCTAAAGCCAACAACTCCGTCATGGGTAGTCAAGAGTGTCGGCGATCGGGAATCGAGGCACGTTTCGTCACTTTGAGTACGAAACATCCCTCGTTTCCCGTGTTCAGACTAACTCATATTCCGAACACAATGCAATAAATAATGGCATGCACAATGCGACTTTAAGTATGCAACCTAAATGCTATGCAACTAAGTGATGAAAACATGCAAAGGATGACATGGAAACATGCAACTAGCATACCAATGCTATGAACTAACAATGGCATACTCAATGTGCGTGGTACTTAGCATACACAATACACCTAAGAACTAACATACACAATGAGATGAACAAGGCATGTACAATGCAATGATCAATCATGCGACAATGTGGTATAGTCAATGCTATGGAATACAATGGCATACTCAATGCAAAAATGGACTTAAACCAAAATGAATGGACCTCAGCCACACCCAAATCAGTGGCCAAACATGATGAAAACAAGACTCCAAAACTCATGCTATGGCTTGAGCTTTCCTAAGCTCCCTAAGCTCACGCTCGGCCTTCTCTGCGCGAACCTCCAAACTACGGATTCGTTCATCCTTCTTCTCTATTTCCCGTCACGCGGCGCGCAGACGCATGCCGACCTCATAAGCGGTGTACAGCCCCTTCACCGCCCCATGGATGCCTTCTCAAAATACTTTGAAATCTTGTCATCTAACCATCGACTGCTGGACCTCCAGTGGAAAGATCTGTCGAGCGAACTCGACTACTACACCTGGATCGTTAACGATGGAATCTGCTTCCGTCATCGGTTTATTCCCCACGAAAACTGCAAAACTCAACGGTCGTGGCGTTACATCGAGCTCGCTTCTTGATCGCGGTCGCGGGGAGCTTCCCTGTTGCTGTTTTTCTTTTCGGAGTGATCTGCTTCGATGACTAGGGGGCTGACGTTTTTCCTGTTCCTTGGACGTCTTTACTTCCGTGCACGTAGGCTCGCTACTGCGATTCATTGCAGTATCTAACTCAGCCAATGTTCGTCCTTCTCCTCTACTGTTGAAGAACAGTCTGTTTGACATTCGCACTTATCCCAGCCTAGTTTAAATTAAGTCTGAATAAAAATAAATGGAATCACTGACGTGAACTCACTCTATTTATCCTTAATGTATGCAGTGCCCCCGAGGCGACGTTATTAATTCTAAACGCCAAAAGCCAGATGCCGATCGGACCATTACACGAACCAGTCCCATTCGGCTTATGAAGCTCATGCACTGGCTAGGGCAAGGACATATTCATTAATCTGATCGGCCAAGTATCCAAACCCAATGCCGATCGATTTATGCCGCAGCTAGGGGTGAGCAGCGGATATACCGATCCGTCAAAACCGACCGAACCGAACCGAACCGCCGCATTTTGGACGGATGCGGATGACGAGGGACGGTTGCGGATTGATTTTTTTCAATCTGCCAATTTGGCGGACGGATGGCGGATTTGAGATTCCTTTGGCCGCAACCGAACCGCCAAACCGTGAGCACCCCTAATAATTTATAAGACTTTATGTTTTCAATTTATTTAAATATTTTGTTTGTGTTTTCAATTGAAAAAGAGTTTAAATATTCTGCTGAAATTTTTTTTTTCAACTTGAATATATTTTTTGAATTGAAAAAAATAAACGTATTATTTATCTATATTTTTTGATTTTTAAATTTAACTCTAAAAATAATAAATAGAAAATATGATATATGATAGTTGATTTTTGTTTTCAAAAACATATATAGATGTAACAATACAGAGACATACAAAAGTAACCTATGGTGACGAAAAGTAGTGAAGAAAATAAATTTTGTCGCTGAATAAGAATAATTCGTGACAAATTATAAAATTTTGTCACGTATAATAAAAAAATAAAAATAATAGGTGACGAAATTTATTTTTGTCAACAAATACTTCTTTTTAGGTGAGGAAAAATTAAGTTTCGTCACCGAAGGTTTTCCCGCTAATATTGTTTGAGTGGCGCCAAAAATTTAGACTTTTGGTGAGAAAAAAATTTGTCACCAATTATAAAATTATTAGCGAGGAATACATTTTTGTCACCAATAATTTTGTATATATTTTTTTTGAGAAACTTGATTTTAAATGTTTTAAGACCATTTGGTGAGAAATATATTTTTATCACTAATAATTTTTAATATTTTGAGACATTTTAGTGAGGAAATTATATTGTCACCAATTTTAGAGGAAAAATTTTAACATATTGGGCGGTAATGGAAAAAATAGACTACTAACTTTTTTCCCCCTTTATTTTTGTTTGTCAATTTTTCTCTCCCCTCTCTCTCTCTCTCTCTCTCTCTCTCAAAATAAAAACACAAGTTAATTAACTCTCTAAACTTAAAAGTAGCAAATTATGAGTACAAAACTCTAAAATTTTGCTCAAAGCATGCTTTAGTCTGAATTTGTGTTCAATGTTAAAGAAGTATAGATGAGGAACATGAGGTTGCTCCTTCCATGCTCCATTCTACAGACTTGATGTATAGATTTTATAGCTTTCTTTTGTTTTATTTTAAAGCTATTAAATATATTTTATAGTTTTTTTTTTAAATTATTATTATTATTTTTTTTAAATTTGACAATTCTAGTGTCTTCACTGAGCTGTGTTTGCATTGCTGAATATATCTATTGAATTGTGGTTTTAACTTTGCATATCTAAACATCATTTATAATTTTTAGATTAGATATCACTCTCTTGAAGAAGAAATATCCTTTGGACCTGGTTGTTGGTTGTGGGATTATGGGGCTTCTAGTTTTCTGCATCCACTTTCTAGTGGTGCTGGGTTCTAAGGCACATAAGGGTTATGTTTACAAAATTGGAATTGTACGTTGTGTTTTTATATTATTTTTGCTACTCTATTAATGACATTTTATTTTGCATGTTGGCCAGCTCTTTGGTTTGGCGAACACACTTATGGAAAATTCCAGAAACACTGCAGAGAAGGATCTTTCTATTCAAAGATATGCTGTCATTCCATTGTGTCCAAACAGCGGATTAATAGGATGGGTACCAAATTGTGACACCCTGCACCATCTCATTCGGAGTAAAGAGATGCTAGAAAGCTCCGCTAAGGTTCTTTTGATGCTCTATGTGTGTGTGTGTGTGTGTGCGCGCACGCGCATTTCGTCTAATTTTTTGTGCATGTTTCTGGTATATAGATCACCTTAAATCTAGAGCACAAACATATGCTTAATTTTGCTAAAGATTATGACCATTTGCCACTTATAGCTAAAGTGGAGGTGTTTGAGTATGCTCTGCAGAATAGTGAAGGAACTGACCTGGCAAGGGTATGTTTTCTTCAAGAAATATGCTGCATCTTCGGCTCTCCCTTGGGAATTCTTTTCTCAAGTTAGTTACATTGCCTCTTGATAGGTGTTTTAGTTAAAAAGTTGCACTTTTGAGAATTGGCTGGACAGGAGGACAAATTATACTAGAAGCTTGGCTATCATGAGCATGGTATCATTTTTCTTCTCGTATTATTTAGATCTTTTTCTTAAGACCAGCAAGATTGGGCTATATATGTTTCCACAAAATCAACACAATATGGCTCCCATGTATGATCTTATTTGTCAACCTTTTATGCTTTAGAAATGTTTAGATAAGAGAATGTTTCGAAGTAAATGTATGTTATTTGATTATACTTTTCTTTCTTTGGTTAGAATGATATACTAAGAAAGGAACCCTGCAAATCACTAACTTAATTTGTGAATATATACCCAATACAATTGTGTGATTAGGTGTCTAAAGTATTTGAATGCTTGTGTACATATCTTTCATTGTGTAGATATATGATTTTTTGGGTACTGATATTCTTTCCGTTGTATATAGGGATTCTTTGTTATTCTTTCATGGATGCCTATATATTTTAAAACAGTAAGGCCATAGCTAGCCTAAAAGTTGTAGTTTATCAGCAATTTATCACATACTCAACAAGTGTACTGATTTTATGAGAAAGATGAAATACATGTCTCTTTGTTATAGATATATCATGTCCACCTTAGACAAGTAGCTTGGTCTTTCAAAAAAGTAAAAACATAACCAAAGACAACTTCTATTAATTTTGTTTCCAAAATGTATTTACTAGTAGTCATGGTCAACGCAATGGACTCATGAACATCATGTATGGTTGTCCAATTTTTTATTTTTTAAAATTTCTTTCTAACTTTGATTCAAACAGGCAATAAACAATCATTGATGCTGGTTTCACAAAATTGCATGTAACCTGGAAAACTAGAAGTTTGAATTGAAATATTTCTGTCTACATTTGTTTCTCTTGTTTTACTTTTGGATTTTCCTACTAATCATGTGATACAGTAAGCATCAGGTATATCCTTACTTGCAGTCAATTGGTTTTGTTGGTCCTGGGATTGCGCTCGATGGTCTAACCATGGCAAAGCACACATCAATAGCATCTGCTTGGCTTACTTTAGTTGTTGGGCTAAAATCATTTAGTCATTGTGGGTTCCTTGTGAATCTTCAGGTTAGTGTACTCAGAAAAAAAATACTTGAAATTAAGAACAGCATAAATTCTGTTTTCACCCTCGTCTGACCTTATTTTCATTCTTTTCTACAAAGCAAGGTTTCTTAAGAAGCAAGGTTTCAAAGGACAATTTAAAGGAGGAGGTATCTCATGAACTCGTAGATCGCCATTTTGGTAAGTCCCGCTTGTTTTATGTTTTTATTTTTCTAATGTTGGTTAGTATATACTAGTTAAAGCACAACAATTTCACTAATTATTAACTAAGATTTAACAAGTTTGAAGATGTGTTTAATGAAAATAGATTCATTAGTTACTTCTTACTTAGCATGACCCTTATTAAAATACACATTAACCAAAATAGAGACAAAACTACGTGTATATTTTTTTGTGTATTTTTGCTAGGTAGTGTTGGAGTTGCTCTAATTTAGTGATGTGATTAATAGGAGTTTGTCATGTATAAAGGAACTTTTGGTTGTTAAGCTAGACTCATTGTGTACATAATTTGTATTGACATGGATAAAAAGGTCTATACAATGTAATTGATAATATTTTAATATTTTTTTTTTGTTTATTTTCTTTGCAGATTGGTTTTTGATGACGTTTGGAAGCATACTTGCAAATTAAGATCAAGTGTTAAATTTTTTTTTCCTGAACTGATACTTGGTTCTAGTTGCAAATCAAGATTGAATGCTGTTTTTTTTTTTTTGTGAACTCCATGTTAGTTAATTTTTGGATTTGCTTTGATGGTTTTTTTGTTATACTTAATGAATTATTATTAAATTTGTTTGATGGATATATTTTGATTTATAATATAAATTTTTTGGTGAATTTTTTTATGGAGTGGCATATAATAGCTAATGGATTTCTTAGTACATTTAAAAGGTTATTGGGATATGAATAGGGATATTTGTAAAATAATAATTTAAATTGAAATACAAAATATGGGACAAGTTTAGTGACGAATTTTTTTCGTCATTTGTATTTGTTATTATAACAAAGTGATTGTTTGTCGCTAATAAATATTTTTTGTGACAAAATTTACTATAGTTTATATATGAAGGTTTTCATTAATTTTGTTGTTTGGTGATTAAAAATTTCGTCATGTATATATATTTTTGTTACAAAATATATTTCGTCGCCCATGTATGATATTTGGAGACGAAAAATTTTGTCAACTTTACATCTTACTGTGACGAAATTATTTCCTCATCAATGATCAACATGCGTGACAAATTTATTCGTAAACTAAAGTTATAAATGTGGTACTGAAAAACTATTTGGTGACGAAAATGAGGATTTTTGGTGACAAAATGTTGTTTTATTGGTGACAAAAAGTTTCGTCACAAAAGTAATTTCATTGGTGACGAAATTATTTTTCGTCACGATGCTTTTTAGTGACAAACATTCAATGACGAACCTGGTAACGAAAATATTTCCTCACAAATATCTATAGTGACGAAATTAGCTCTTTGGAGACGAAAAAAATTCGTCATTCAAGACCCAACTTGTTGTAGTGATACAATCTCTACTACTGCCTTATTCATGGTTTTGGTGGTTTGAATTGTTATTATATTTTAAGAACCACATTTGTAATACTTTATATGGATGAATCATGCTGTGATTGTAATATGTGGATGAGCCATGCAGTGATTGTGATATTTTAAAGTTTCAAACTTTCTTTTTTTGGATGAGATATATAGTGATTATAATAATTTTTTAAGTCATTGAATGTAATACTTTCTTTTTTTTGAGGAAGTGCACAAGTTGAATTATGTTGAAAATTTATAAAATCTTAAACCGCCAAACCGATTCGCATCCATCCGCCAAACCGCCAATCCGCTCAATCCACATCCGCCGGATTGGCGGACGGATGTGGATTGATTTTCTCCAATCCGCCAATCTGGCGGACGGATGGCGGATTAGAGGTTTCGTGGCCGCAACCGACCCGCGCCCACCCCTAGCCTCAGCCATTCCATTCGGCTTATGAAGCTCATGCACTAGCTGGGGCAAGGGCAGATTTATTAATCTGATCGGCCAAGTATCTAAACTCAATGCCGATCGATTTATGCCGCAGCCATTCCACGAGCTAGTCTCATTCAGCTTATGAAGCTCATGCACTGGATGGGGCAAGGGCAGATTTATAAATCTGATCGGCCAAGTATCTAAACCCAATGCCGATCGATTTATGCTGCAACCATTTCACGAACTAGTCCCATTCGGCTTATGAAGCTCATGCACTGGCTGACGCCAAGGGCAGATTTATTAATCTGATCGGCCAAGTATCTAAACCCAATGCCGATCGATTTATGTCGCAGCCATTCCACGAGTTAGTCCTGTTTGACTTATGAAGCTCATGCACTGGCTGGGGCAAGGGCAGATTTATTAATCTGATCGACCAAGTATCTAAACCCAATGCCGATCGATTTCTGCCGCAGCCATTCCACGAGCTAGTTTCATTCGGCTTATGAAGCTCATGCACTGGCTGGGGCAAGGGCATATTTGTTAATCTGATCGGCCATGTATCTAAACCCAATGCTGATCGATTTAGGCCACAACCATTCCACGAACTAGTCCCATTCGGCTTATGAAGATCATACACTGGCTGGGGCAAGGGCAGATTCATTAATCTGATCGGCCAAGTACTTAAACTCAAAGCCGATCGATTTATGTCACAGCCACTCCATGAATTATGATACTTGGCATTGAAAACAAAATGTAGCCATTTTACAATTGAAAGCAATACCATTCTGTAGACGTCCCCGAACGTCCCAAAAAAATCCCGTTTTGTTCATTGGGCTTACTACAGTTCGGACTCAAATGTCATGGTTCTTAATCTAATCCCGCAAAGTGCAATGCGAGACTGATAAATCACCAAAGAGTCCAAATCTGGCAAATCGTTTTGAAAAATTGATTTTTAGAAAGAAGTGCCAAACATGGACTGCTTTGCCAGATACAGAGTCACCACCTAAATATTTTATTTTGGGGGAATTTAGGAAACCCTCACTCGTGCCTAAGGCCACGTGTCCGTCATCACCAAAGTTGCCTCGGCTCGGGAACTTGGGTACGATTGGGGAAGGTCACTTCGTGAGCACCCCCGCTCGCCCGATCAAAGATCGGTCACTACTAAAAATGATATCGAGTTTTTGAAAACACATGCGTTCTTATTCCGGTTTATTAGCCTAGGATTACTATGTGATGCACACAGCATACAAGTATAGACTAGATCGCCTGAGTTGGAACAAAACATTTCATGTTTGTTTATTTGAAAATGGTTTGATGGTGCTACTCGCAAATAGGCTAAGCCGTGGATTTGCCACCCTCAAGTGGGCTTAGAAAACATGGTGATTTGTCACTCTCAAGTGGGGTTAAAACTCACAATCGATGAATTGTTCCAATTCAAGTAATCCAACCTTCACCCATAGGCATTCAGGCAGGTATATCACATAATCAGTTAGCCTCATGGCAAGCATGCTATTATGACAGTCACTCACACACATACAAGGATGCTAAAGCATAAACACTTACCGAGTACTCCGAGCCAAAGAAAGAAGCTAATTAGAAATCATGCATGAATCCTAACTATGCTGAGATGCCTAATGCAACACATGCAGGATGCAACTAAGATAGGCTCGGCTATTCTAAAATGGCATATGAGATGTTACAGATAACATGTATTCAATTTGGAATTGAAATACAATGCAGTTAGTATGATGCGCCGAGCCCGGTGCATGCAAGATAGATGAATGGATGCAATCATGCGAGCATAAGGATGCAAATTGAAACATGCCATAAAATTAACCATCATAAGCTGGTAAATAAAAGGGAGAAAGATGTGGGGTTGGAAGACATGCATCACACACACGCACACTTATTACAACAGTGGGCCCTCTCGACGGAGGGTCCGAATAAATAATACAACACCAACTAGCTAATCTAAGCTAATCTAATTAAGCTAGTTATTACACAACCTAAATGAATAATAAATTACAGTTAATTATTACACAACTCTAATTAATTAACAAACTAACTAAGTAAGCAATTAAACTAGCATGCAAACGACATGAATGTAGACTGCCTCAGCTCTGCCTTGAATGATAAAGGATGCATACATGCTCGAGTCGCCTTGTCGGAAAATCCATCGCGATGCCCCGACTTGCCTTTGTTTGCAATTGATTTCAGAAATTTGCACAAAGCTCCAGAGAGATGAAACTCCACCCCAGGAAACTGTGGGAAGGCTGCCGACCAACTTATAGACATGGGAGACCAACTACCAACCACCTTTTGTGGTGGAAACCAAAGAAGGTGGTCGGCCTGCCAGAAAACTTGGTCGGCCGACCAGTCTCCTCTCCTGGATTCTGTTTTTCTGCAACAAAGGGAAAGAAAGAGGCACGACAAGGTATTTGCAACACATGTGTGCATGACCACTCTCCCCGTCATTGCATTAGCTCTAGGGAGTGTAGTCCTCGACCCTCGGGCCACCGGTCGTGCATCTCAATGCATGATGGCTGAGGAGTCGAATTGTCCGACTCAATGTGAAAAGAATGCACATACAAGCACCTAAAGCCAACAACTCCGTCATGGGTAGTCAAGAGTGTCGGCGATCGGAAATCGAGGCACGTTTCGTCACTTTGAGTATGAAACATCCCTCGTTTCTCGTGTTCGGACTAACTCCTATTCCGAACACAATGCAACAAACAATGGCATGCACAATGCGACTTTAAGTATGCAACCTAAATGCTATGCAACTAAGTGATGAAAACATGCAAACGATGACATGCAAACATGCAACTAGCATACACAATGCTATGAACTAACAATGGCATACTCAATGCGCGTGGTGCTTAGCATACACAATGCACCTAAGAACTAACATACACAATGAGATGAACAAGGCATGTACAATGTAATGATCAATCATGCGACAATGTGGCATATTCAATGCTATGGAATACAATGGCATACTCAATGCAAAAATGGACTTAAACCAAAATGAATGGACCTCAGCCACACCCAAATCAGTGGCCAAACATGATAAAAACAAGACTCCAAAACTCATGCTAGCATACACAATGCAAGAACCTAAGCCCAAGGGCACAAAATGCAACTCTACAAAAGCATTGAAATGATGAAATATGGCATACAATGACACATGTTCCAACTCTGAAATGACATACAAAATGGCTCCGAATAATGCAAACAACTCACACAATGCGTGTTGAAAGGCTCAAGTACCGAAGCTAGTGAAGCACATTACACTAGAGGCATGCAAGGCGATGCTCAAATGACAAAACCAACTCCAAACAGACCTTAAGCAAGCCCAAAACAGTGGCAAAATGAGCCAAGATGGTGGCTTGAAAGGCATAAGAATGAAGCTCAATGCAAAGGCTCATAAATGGGGTATAATGATGCAACTCTCAAACACATTGAAAGAGTGACAAACATGAGAATATGGCCAAGAAATAAACTCTGAAATATCATGCTCAATGATGCTAAAACATGCAAACACCTCAAGTTAAGCATGCAAGCGGATTCAAAACTCAAGGCTAAGCAAGGGTACTACACTACAACCATACATGGCAAGCATCATTCAACCAAGGGACCTCAAAACAGAGCTAAGGCAGCCCAAAATATGAACAAAATCAGTTTGGAGCATGGCCAAAATATGCTAGCGGAGAGGGCCAAAACAACATGCATTATAAGCTAGTGAACATCATTTACACTACAAGCATGTGAAGGATATGAGAGGCTACCAAACCAGCTAAAAACAGAATCATGGCATGCCAAATGATGGAAAAAAACCCACTGAAACATGACTAATACATGCAAGAATGAGGTGTTACTTTGATAGGCTATGCAAGGGATTGTTCTACACATGTAAGAGGCAAACAAAAGATGACCAAACCAGCCATAGACAGAGTCTAGGCAGGTCCTAAAAGTCACTAAAAATGGCCTGAACCAAGGCTAGGAAGTGTGGAAATATATGCTCCTTTGGAAAGCCAAAAATGCAAGCAAACAAGGCCAAAAGAGAGAGGGTCATCCATCTCTGATTTTGGCCCTTAAAACCACATGACAACCACTGAAAATCCGCTGGATTTCAGTGGCTAAAGGGCCAAGCAAAGCTCAATACAAAAGTCTCTTGGCATGGCTCCAAACAAGGCTAAATAGAGCATGCAAGATGGTAGATGACCCCCAACACCAAAAGAGCCCTAAACAAACATGAAAATCACTTAAATATGAACCTTTTTTCAATTGACAACAAAGCTCAAATAAGCATGCAAATGAGGCTAAGAGAAGGATCAAAATAATGCTTAAAAGAGGGAAAAGTGATTACCCTTGAAGCTCAGCAAAACCAGCAAACTTTGGGACAAAAAACCAGCTCTTTAACCTTTGAAAACAACCTCCAAGAACCTCAAATGAATGGTGGAAATGTATGGCTATGAGGTGTAGTGTAAAAGGGTCAAGAACAATGCACCTTATGAGCCAAAATATAGAGATATAGAGAGATATGTATTGTTTTGCCTTAGAGAAATTCTGAACCTGGTTCAAGGAGGGGGAGGGCCTCTCTTATAGACAAACAAGGCCAAAGCTTATTCAAGAAGCTAAAAACAAGGCTCAAGATCCTCTATACACGTGTATGGAGGATACAGTCTATGCCTTCCAGCTGGCACAGCTGGCACCCACTCAAACAGACAAAACAGGAGGGAGCTGGCTGACCAGAAAAGGTGGTCTCCCATACAAAAAAGTGGTCGGTGGCTCCATTTGGTGGTCTCCACTTTGAAAGCAAGCTAGTGGTGTAGTGGGAGACCAGCAAATGTGGTCCAAAGACCAAGAAAACCAACTTCCCGAAAAGAAAATCGGTTGGCGGGGAGAAAGTGGTCTCTAAGGAGAAAAGGTGCTCTCCCACCCTTGTACCACCTCCCAAACAAGGAAAACAAGGTTCATGCCAAAAATGAACCGACACGGATGCAAAACAAGAGTTCGGGGGGCAAAGCGCGCGGCCGGGTGCCCCGAAAACTGGCTGTTGAGCACCAAAAGTGGCGTACGGCCACAAAAGTGGTCTCTCGGACCACAGTGTCCCTCTAGACAGAGGAAACAAGGTGTGTTCTAAAAACCGTGCCAAACGGAGAATGTTAAGTGGTCCCAAACCGAGGCGCACGGTCGACGGCTCTGAAAATCGAAAACTAGTCTCCAAACGGGAACAGTGGCCTACGACCACGAAAAGTAGTCTACGACCACTAAGAGATGGTCTACAAGACCTCTCCCTCACTTCGGGAAAAGAAAACAAGACCTGGTCCGCAAACCGAGTCAAGGCACAAAAAGTTTCGAGGCTCGGAGGGTAATGCTCTTAGCCAAAACTCTGAAACTTCAGAACGAGCATAACATGCACCATCACCGAGCGCTCAATCGATGACGTCTGAGTCTTATGGTCGGTCAAAAATGGGGTGTCTACAGTTGCTTCTCTTTGACAGAACTCGAAAGTCATAAGTGACAGGAGTGAATGTCAAAGCCCCGAGACGACCCATTTTTGACAAGGCCGAAGACTTAGACAAACAGGCGAGATAATCAAAGAGAAGTGCCCGCAGGCAGGGGCAAAATGCAAAGGGTATGCACAAAGCCGAGTGTAACTTATGGTCACGCAAAAAAAATTGTAATGAAGCAAATATACACAATAAATGCAACAATTTTAAGCAAGAATGCAAATCAAACTACATTTCATGCAGTAAGAATGTAAGAGAATTATATAATTCTCGCTACGTCTCACACGGATAATACAATACCGTTCGGTTCGTCTGGTCGCACTAGCTTCAAATGAACTGTACATACAATATCGTCTGGTCGCACCAGCCTCGAATGAACTGTACATGCAATATCGTGCCTGTAAAAGAGAGAAACTTAACAGGTACAATATAGTTAGCAACACATGTTCAACGCTACATCGAACACGGATACGTACGACGCTGATGGAAAAGTGCATAGCAATGCAAGCGAAACGTGCGTGACAACGCAAGTTAAGTATGGATGCGTGGTCATACCAGTGAAACGTGTACAACGATGCAAATAGTGTGCATAACAATGCAGGACAAGTACAACTTCAAAACATGTTTGAAACAAAACGCTGAGTAAAGAAGTGCAAGCCTCGAAGAGAGCAACTCAAACGCGACCTCTGATTTACCTCTCGAAGGGGTCGCAACGTACTCAAAAAGGATACACCTTGCTCTTGGCGAGTAACGGCGAGCCACGCATTGAAGACTTGATTTGAAGTTCCCGCGGAGGCGGTTCCCGCCAAAGAGTGCACTTTTCTTGTACTTTCTCGAGAGCCGGGGACTCCAATCATCGCCAAAATTCACAGGGAGAACAAAGGGACCTGGGAGACCACCCAGGAGGGCCACCGACCAGTTTTTGCTCACAGGGTGGTCGGCCAGCCAGAAAACCTGGTCGGCCGACCAATTTACTAAACTTGGGGTAGTTTGGTCCTTTTATGCTCGGTTCTTTAAATACACACATCCCAATCACTTTTGCTCACACCCTTTAGGCCGAAATCAGCTACCCTTCCTTCCTAGACCATTTTGTCCCTCAGATCTGCGCTTTATACGCGTTTTCCAACGCCCCACGCGAAGTTATTTTGCGAAAACTTTCAGTTCTCTTCACTTTGAACCGATTAAAATTTGATTTCGAAGCTTCTTTCTCCATTTTCACCACTTGGGGTATGTTTTTCTCGAAGTTTGGCACATTTTCTCGAGAGTTGACTTTTGTTGACTTTTTCCTTTCCCGAGAGTTGACTTTTGTTGACTTTTTCCTATTTTGGCTCATTTCGCTCATTTTTGCTCATTTCTTCGAATGACGGATCACGGCGGAGGTCCTTCACATGCCGGGGACGAACCATACATCATGTCATTGCCTCCGAGGATTCGTCCTTTCGATCTGGAGAGGTACGACCCTTAGGAGCACGTCCTACCTCCTGCCACCTTCCATCATTTTACCGACTTCGAGCGACGAGCAGCCGCGGACCTATTACTATGGGAGCCTGAGTCTCACTTATCTCACCAGGCGCGAGAGGTACGAACTTTCCTTTTACATTCTCCGCAATGTATTGTGTATTTCCTGCACATTTCATACTTTCGCTATGTATTTTTTATCTGCTCGTTCTGAACACATTCACGCACCATTCGATCCATTTGGCACACAGCTCATATGTAACCATACTTTGCTCATTTTAGCATACAGCTCACAACACAATATTCTGTCTATTTGGGCACGCGGCTTGTTCTGAACATGCGGTTCATTCTTATCACACAATTTGTCTCGAGCACACAGCACATTTTTGGGCACACAACTCATTTTTTCTGGCACACAACTCATTCTTCTAGCACACAGCATACCTTTCGGGCACACAGCTTGTCTTCCGGGCACACAACTCATTTTTCGGGCACACAGCTCATTTTTCGGGCACACAGCTCACTTTTCCGGGCACGCAGCTCATTCTTCTGGCACACAGCTCACTCTTCGGGCACATAGCTCATTTCTCGGGCACACAGCTCACTTTCGAGCGCGCAGTTCATTTCTCAGGCACGCAGCTCATTTCTCGGGCACGTAGCTCACTTCTCGGGCACACAGCTCATTTTCGGGCACACAGCTCATTTCTCGGGCACACAGCTCGTTTTCGGGCAGGCAGCTCGTTTTCGGGCACGCAGCTCACTCTTCCGAGCACGCGGCTCATTCTTCTCACTGCTCACTTTGAACACACGGCTCATACATTTTCATTTGCACGCAGCTCATTCTTAATTCTGAACACGCAGTTCATAAATTTTCGTTTCTGAACACACAGCTCATTCACTTCATTTTGAACACACAGCTCACACATTTCAATTCTGAATAAGCAGCTCATACATTTTTATTTGCACGAAGCTCATTCTGAACACACAGTCCACTTACTTCATTTGCACGCAACTCATACTGAACACACAGTCCAGTTACTTCATTTGTACGTAGCTCATACTGAACACCCAGTCCAGTTACTTCATTTGCACGCGGCTCATATGTTTCATTCCGAAACTGAATACATATGTTCGTTTTGAATACAGGTATCTTCCCGTTCTACACGGGGCTATGGATCGATCCTTGCTAGGGAGTGGTACGCGGAGCTCCCAGACACTGTTCGCTATATCGTGGATAAGGCAGGATTTGGACCTTTCTACGCAAGGCTATCTCGTTATCCAACGAGTAGGACCCTGATGGGGGCACTTATGGAGAGATGATGGGACACCACCAACTCGTTCCACTTTTCAGCTACTGGGGACATGGCGATGACCCCATTTGACTTTGCCATGCTGACTGGCCTTGACATGGCCAGCCGACCGGTCCCTTATGACGCAGATATGGGCGAGTGGGAGGCGGCTTGGATTTATCTGCTAGGAGTCTGCCCGCTGATCGACAGATCATCGGGTAGAGTTCAATACACCTGGTTTCCCATGCAGTACAGGGAGACTATGCCCGAGACCGTCGAGGAGATAGAGCAGTATGCTCGGGGGTTTTTGATGTTCCTGCTCGGGACCACTTTGTTCTCCGACAGGGGAAACACAGTTGAACTTTATCTGCTTAGTGCTTTAGTAGACCTATCCTAGGTCAGCTAGTATGATTGGGGCAGTGTCGGCCTCGCTACCCTTTACTATTATATGAGTGCGACCTCCCGCGGGCGGGGGAACATAGTCGGTGGCTACTAGAGAGCCTGGGAGGTACTTTTTGTCCTCTTGATTTACACTCCTACTTTTCATTATCTGTACACTGCACACACGACACACTTTTCATTCTATACTCTACATTCTGCACTCAGCATTTTGTATTTTTCGTATATTCTGTATTCATATTATGCACTCAGCACTCTGTATTTTGTATACATTCTGCATTCTGATGGCCATTGTTCTGTTTTTCACAGCTATGGGTTTATGTATACTTCCCGACGTTGGCCCCAGAGCTCGAGGTGGTGGCACCTCTTGAGATCCCTTGCTCTCGCAGATTCGAGGGTCGGTGTCGGCCGAGGACTCGGGAGACTCTGCCCTTCCTTCGATAGTTCTTTGATACTGAGCGAGCGACCGAGGTAATCTAGAACTCTCAGTTCTTCAGTAGTGCTTTGGTTCATCTTGCATATTTATGACATCTAATCAGTTTGTGCACTTGTTATCCACAGATCACTTGGGAGCCCTGGATACCTTTGGGAGGAGATACCCATTTCTGATTCCCTGGGACGTGGGCCTCTTCTCGATACCGGATTTTATTTGAGGGGCCAGTGGGCAGGGCCTGGTTTCTGGGGGATCGCTTCATGCGTTAGACGATGGGCGTCCCCGATCAGGGTATCCCGACAGCACCTCCAGAGGATATGCGGTCCACTGAGAGACTCACTCCCTGGGAGGTCAAGGAGGCTATGATGGGCACTGATGTAGTTCTGCTCTTGGAGGAGGGGGAGTACGCAACCTACCGCCATACGTACTTGATGCCCTCATTGACAGGTATCCGTACTCCTACGAGGAGGGCTGTCGGTGCATCATCGTCGAGCCGAGTCCGGGCTGCAGATACCCCTTCGATTAGTAGGGCCGGCACATCGAGAGGTGGGGCTAGATTGATTTCCCTGACTTACCAGCATGCTGGGTGGCCAAACCTCCCAACCGAGTTGACAGGATGGCAGTACGGGACATCTTACCCGATTCTATTGGAGCCGCCAGTACTCGATCATCGATATGTCAGTGACCCTGACTCGCTACCGGTATGCTTTACAGTTTTGATGTAACATTCAGTTATTTAGACATTCATTCATTCACTGATGACTTGAGCTTGTATCTGCAGCCTCCCAGAGAATATTGTGATAGGTTACTCGGAGTGATGGCCTCACTCGAGAGCATGGTTTCGCGGAGGGAGACGCAGCTGTTCATCGCCGGTGTTTCGGTACTTTCCAATTTTCTTGTACTTATCATACTTCTGATGACATGCTGAATTTGACCATTTCACTGCGTTGGTTGACTGCATGTGTAGAGCACATCTGACACACACCACATTCATATACTGTATCCGCATGCACCCATTCTATGTAGCTTTCCTGTCTCTGCATCTAATATACATATTGGGTAATGTATTCAAATTGCCCTCTCTTTTTTAGATGCCACCGCTACAGGCTGGGTCATCTAGGCCTTCTCGAGGAGCTGAGAGAGGGGACTCGACTCACAGCCGAGGCAGGCGTAGAGCGCCTATCAGAGATGATGAGGAGTCTAGCGAGGAGGAGGAGTCTGTGCATCCTCAGTCGGAGACATCCGCAGGCAGAGAGGAGGACTCTGGTTCCGGTTCTGAGAGTGAAGGTGATGCCGGAGAGGATCCTGAGGACAGCAGCTCTGATTTAGATGATGGTGCTGGCGCGGGTGTTGCAGAGGCTGTCCAGGCGAAGAGAATGAAGAGAGCCTCCCGATCTTGAGCCTGAGAGCACTGATGCAGATGTTCCTGCTTTATTTTCCTTTTCTACTAGTAGTTGTAGCACATTGTACAGTGTTAGACAGTTTCATTTTCTTAAAAACTTTGTACCCTTGTTGTAAAATGTTGTAACAAAAGGATCATGATGGAATGAAACAACTTTTTGTTCAAAAAGTGTTATATTTTGTTTTCTTAGCATCGCATTGCATCATTTTGCACAAAAATGAGATTGAATGAAAATCGAGCATTGTACATTGCCAAGTCAGGTAGTGAACCGACGCAACAAACTAAACAACTTAACTTACTAAGAAACAACAAAACCTTATCAAGTTTATAACACGATAAACAAATCCCGACAATGTTGATTAAACAAAGAGTAACAACTCGATGCACAAAACTCGACAACTCGATAAGCAAACTTAACAACTCGATAAACAAACTTAACAACAACTCGATAAATAAAGAACAACAACTCGATAAGCAAATGCATTTCGGACAAACCAGGCGACGGAATGCATCCGAAACAGAGGTAAACTCGGACCTTCAACACTCCCAACACATGGAAAGGCTAGGAGCTATCTTCTAGAGACCAGGAAAAGACCAAAAACCAGCTTTCCTCCATAGCCGACCACCAAAAGTGGCTGACCGACCAGTTTCTTGCCTTGGAGACCAGTTGTGTGGTCGGCCGACCAGAAAAACTGGCTGGCCGGCCGACCGACCAGAAAAAGTGGTCGGCCGACCAGTTGGCTTGGCGATCTCTAGATTTTTGACACGTGTCTTCTGAACAGTGCCTTATCCTTGATAAAAGTTCCAGCTTCGTGGTTCTTTCATTTCATCTCAGTTTTGCATCAAAATGGAGGCATTTCTCATCCAAAATCTCACAGCTTGGATTGCTACTTTAGATGGCTCGGAAAAGTTGAACTTCCGGGGCTTCGGCATAAATGCACTATTCACGCTAAGTCGCACTCCGCTGCATCTTCCATTCTTCCATGCCTCGGCAAGGTTTTAGAATCCGATAACACATGTCTTTAGCTTTGGTGGGCAAGAGGTGCGTCTTACTTTCGAAGATTTCCAAGCTTTGATGGAGTCCGGGCGCAACGAGGAAATCTTGCCCCAGCTTCGCTTTGGCCACGCCCAAGCCTTAGGACGAATGTGTGGACTCACTATGCACGACGCCCGGTCTTTGATCCGCGACAGAGAATTGGACATCCTCAGCTTGATTCATCAGTTTTCTGATGCCGGTGACTGCGGCGACCATTACTGGCAAGGTTTTCGGCAACATGCCCTTTGCTTGTGCATGTTGTCTCACTTTTTGCTTGCCTCAGGCTTCAGTGGGCCTAGCGTTCATTTGATCGAAGTTGCCCAAGGCTTGAAAGCGGGCAAGAGCTGCATTGCCATGACATTAGCCGAGACATTGATGGGCTTGGATGCTTTCCATCGTCGAGAAACGACCAGATTTGTGGGAAGTCCCTTATTGCTGCAGGTAATGTTCCCAACCTTCCTCACACATATATTGCTTACGTCACTCGACCCTCAGGCTCAATTTTTCTCTTAAAACCCTTTCTCACTTTTCTCTCAACACACACCTCTCTATTCTTTAATCTCTTATTTTTCATCCCTCCCCAAGTGTGGTTGATGGACAAATTGCAGGTTGTGGACTCTTGCCCAGCATACTCAGCTAGCGGCTACTTCTTCCGACGACGTCTAGTCGATGCCCTTGATGAGGGATGGTGGTTCGACTGGATGTGCAATTTGTTTGCAGACCGCATTGCGTGGCGGTGCCCTTGGCTCAATCTACCGACAATGAGCTACAGCATGTCCCGGCAGCCTGGGATTCAGTTAATTGGCCTGACACACTGCGTGTTCTACTTTCCTTTCCGGTTCCAGCGCTAGTTCGGCCATGATCAGATTTGCCTGGCGGAGGGGATAGAGTATCCAGCTGCATTTCAGGTCCGAGGCGCACAGCTAGCTCGGTATGCCACGGCATAGAGGACGAGAGAGCTTCTGGCCCCCGCTCCCACTTTCAATTGCACTTTGTCTGATGAGTGCATAGATTGGCTCAATGAAGAGACGCAGATTGGGCCCAGCTTGGCATCAGAAGCTTCGACCAGCTCTGGGCGGGGGCGCAGGAACACCTGGCTTATCTATGCCCCGAATTTATGGCTTTAATCAGTACTTTCAAGTTTTTCTTTATGAATGTAACCAAAAAGCAACTTCAATTTGTATTCAAGAGTAGGAGAACTTTGTATTGAAATCAATAAAATTGAAGGTTGTGGGTACTGAAAATTTTCCGCTTTGGTCCAAAAATGGTCTAAGTTGTAAAAAGATTAATTTGAACAAAATCAACTTTTATTAAAACTCTTCAAAACCGTTTTCGAAATGGATCAGAACTGGACACGCCTGAGATCTGTCACTGAGATGCACAATCCCGGATTCCAGCAACTGGAAAGTTGCCCCTAGTCTGAATAGCACTGCACCGGAGATGACAACCAAAGCTCTTGAATGTGGAACAGACAAAGATGACTGAGATGATCAAATGAACCAAGTTGATCGGGGAAGAGTTTATGGCTGGACTTCAAGATGAAGTTGCCTACGTATCCCAAAGATGGAAATCAAGCCTTACGTAGTTTGGCTCAGGTTCACTCGTGTATTAACCCTCACCTTTTATGCTCTAGCTTTTGCTAAGGCCGTCCTTTGCGGGTTTTTAACCTTGCGAGCTCAGTTTTTATAATTTCAAATTTTTTTTGCTCTAACTTTTGCCTAGGTCGCCCTTTCGGGTTTTCGGCCTAGCGAGCCACTCAAGGGTAATATTTCTTCAACTTGTCCATATTGATCGGCTATGAGAACTCTAGGCCATCTAGGTCCATCAGAATGACAGCTCCACCTGACCAGATAGACTTAATGATGTAGGGGACCGGTCCAATTGGGTCTGAACTTGCCCCTAGGGTCGTGGATGGGAGCTCGATTGTCCTTGAGTACCAGATCTCCTTCTTTCAAATTCCTGGACTTAACTTTCTTGTTGAAAGCCCTGGCAATTCTATGCTGATAACCCTGAAAATGGTACAGTGCTTTCAGTCTGCGCTCGTCAAAGAGCATGAGTTCTTCGAATCTACTCTGCTACTAATCTGCTTCGGCTATCTGACACTCAACCAGCACTCGCAAAGACGAAACTTCAATCTCGATAGGTATAACGGCCTCCATCCCATAAACTAATGAATACAGAGTCACCCCAGTAGACGTTCTAATTGAAGTTCGGTAGCCCCACAGAGCAAATGAAAACTTATCTGGCCAGTCCTGGTAGGTTTTCACCTTCTTTTGCAGTATGTGTTTGATATTTTTGTTGGCGGCCTCAACTGCTCCGTTGGTTTGTGGCCGATATGTGGATGACTTATGAAAAGCCACGTTATATTTTTCCAACAAGTCAATCACTTCCTTCTTGAAGTAGGAACCGTTATCTGAAATAATCTCGTTTGGGACCCCGTAGCGACAGATGATATTGTTCCTGATGAACTTTGCAACATGCGAAGCCTTCAACACCGCATAAGATTGGGCCTCAACCCACTTTGTGAAATAATCTATTGCGACCAGAATGAACTCATGCCTATTAGACCCTTTTGGAGTGACAGCCCCGATCACATCGATTTCCCAAACTGAAAATGGCCATGGCGAAGTCATATTGTACAGCTTCGACGGCGGGATATTCATGCGGTTTGCATGGACTTGACACTTGTGGCATCGCTGCACAAAGCTAATACAATCCTCCTCCATGATGGACCAGTAGTAACCTTATTTGAGAATTTTTTGGGCTAACATCACCCCGTTTACATGCCCTCCGCACTCTCCTCCATGGATGGCCTCCATTAGGCGCTTGGACTCTTCAGCATCAACACATAGCTTATGCATTCCCAGATGACCTCTCTTGTACAATTTACCTCCGCAGATGATGAACTGACCGGCCATTCTTCTGATTGCCCTTTTATCCTTAGCATTTGCCCCTGGTGGGTACGCCTCTTTTTTCAAGAAGTTCCAGACATCGTAATACCAGGGGTTTTCATCTTGTGCTTCGTCTATGGCAGCAATCAGCTCATAGGCCGGCGTAAATTTCTGGTCAATGATGATCGGACGCATCCGACTCTGAAAGGGATGTCTATCATGGAAGATAGAGTTGCTAGTGAATCTGCGAACCAGTTGTTCTCTCTTAGTAGATGGGCGACATTCAGCTTCTCAAACTGATGAATCAGCAAGTCCAAGGTCTGGTGGTAGATTCTCATCTTTTCTTCTTTGACTTTCCAATCTCCTTTTCCTTGAGACACAACAAGGTTCAAGTCCCCAATGACGTCCAACCGTTTTGCCCCTAGTTCTAAGGCTGCTTCTAGACCGGCAATGCATGCCTCATACTCTGCTTCATTGTTCGAGACTTTGAACCGGAGTTTGAATGCTAGAGGGATACGAGAATTGTCGGGTGCTATCAGCAACACTCCTATCCCATACCCGTATTAGTTTGACGCTCCGTCAAAGTACATCGTCCAAAATTCTTCTTCGACATGTAGAATGACTGCTTCATCCCCGTCTACCGGGTGATCGGCTAAGAATTCTGCTACTGCTCTCCCCTTTACTGACTTGCGCATCACATATTTCAGATCGAATTCGGAAAGCAAAAGCAACCAACGAGCTAGCCTACCCGTAAGTACCGGTTTCTCAAAGAGATATTTGATGGGATCTAATCTCGAAACCAACATTACAGAGTGAGCTAACAGGTAGTGCCTTAGCTTCCTGGTAGCCCATACCAAGGCCAAACAAGCCTTCTTGAGTGGAGTGTAGCGAGTCTCGTAATCCAACATCTTCTTGCTCAGGTAGTAGCTAGCTCTCTCCACCTTGTCCTCAGACTCTTGCGCAAGCATGCAGCCCATTGTAGCTTCAGTCACTGAAAGGTACAAAATCAACGGTTTCCCCAACTCAGGCGGTGACAACACAGGTGGGTTCTGTATTCCTTGATCTATTCAAAAGCAGCTTGGCATTGGCCGTCCCATTGGAACTTCTTTCCTTTCTTCAGGAGACCAAAAAGTGGTTCACAAGTCAAGGTTAGTTTTGAGATAAATCGTCTTATGAATTGCACTTTACCTAGAAAGCCTCTCACCTCCTTTTCAGTCCTTGGTGGTGGCATTTCTAAGATGGCCTTGATTTTGGAATGGTCGACTTCGATACCTCTCTGTGTAATCAAGAACCCTAGCATTTTCCCTACTGTAACACCGAACGTACACTTCTGAGGATTCAGCCACAACCAGAATTCTCTGATCCTTTGGAAGAACATTTGCAAGGCAGTGTAGTGGCCCTTTCTTTCTTTGGACTTGACAATTATGTCATCCACGTACACCTCAACCTCTTTGTGGATCATGTCGTGCAATATCGTGGTTGCGGCCCGTTGATATGTGGCTTCAGCATTCTTCAACCTAAATGGCATCACTCTGTAACAGTAGGTCCCTCATGGGGTGGTGAAAGCAGTCTTCTCCCGGTCTTCGGGTGCCATCACAATCTGGTTGTAGCCTGAAAAGCCATCCATGAACGAAAGCAAAGCATGCCCCGCTGTAAAGTCCACTAACTCGTCGATATGCGGTAAAGGAAAGTCGTCCTTCGGACTGGCTCTGTTCAAATCTCTGAAATCCACGCATACCCGGATCTTGCCATCCTTCTTCGGCACCGAAACGATGTTGGCCAACCAAGTTGGGTACTCAGATACCAGCAGGAACCCTGCGTCAATTTTCTTGGTGACCTCTTCTTTAATCTTGAGAGCCTAGTTCGGGTGAATCCTTCTGAGTTTCTGTTTAACGGGTCGGGCCTCAGGGTCAAGAGGGATCCGGTGCTATACAATCTCAGGATCGATTCCAGGCATGTCTTTGTAGGACCACGCGAAAACATCTTTGAAATCTTTTAATAAAGCGACTAAGCGCTCGCATTCCTCCGAAGACAACGTGGACCCGATCTGGACCAGCCGCGGGTCCTTCTCAGTACCAATGTTAACTGTAGTGATTTCATTAACTAAAGGTTTAACAAATCTCTCTTACTCTTGATCAATTAATCGTTGTAAAACCGGAGGAATTTCTTCCTCGTCGTTTTCATCAAAATTTTGAAAGTCCTAATTGATACAGTAAATCAAAGGCACAGAAAAGTACTTAGAAGCCACAGTCATTCCATTCCCATTAATCATTTCCAAATCATCTGATTCCTCTGTTACAACAGACTCAAAAGAGAAAGAAAAAGACGACCTAGACAGGACTGTGGCATCCGGGTTGTCACCCCCAGGAATACCGGACTCGGACTCAGACTCAGACGAACTGGAACCTAATTCCGACTCCACAGACTTGGTGGAATCAGATTCCGGCTCACTACTTGACCCGGTGCTGCTTGACAAAAATCCCTCCTCGTACTGTCAGCTATGAGAGGGTGCGATGGATGCATCCAAAATGCTTGAAGGTGGGGGCTCGTAGCTGTTTCATTCCCAATCATGGACACCAAGAAGTTATCCCCCAAGCACTTTTGTACAATCGGAGGATCTGAAAGTAGACAAGCCAGCACTACCCCCATTTCAATTTCGGTGCTCTCAGAATCCACTTTCTCATTCTGCTCAACCTCAGTTGATGGATCTGTCTACTCCTCGGCAACATCATCCCTGGATAACTGTAGGTCAAAGAAGATCTCAAACCCTGGCAAGCGACGCTTCTCCGCATTCAACTATGGCTCTGGGAAGCCGCAGAATGAAAAATCCTCCCTCTCCGGGACAAAGCGTCCGTTTAGGGTACCCTGGATGGGTCGGTGCATTAACTCATAAGGCTTTCCTGCCTGCTTTGCTCTAGCTCTGCGGGCCATCTCCTTACCTTTCCTTACCCAATCCTCTTTGGTGGACAGATAACCCAAGCCAAAGGTCTGCGGGTTGTGCGGCATTTCGGCCGATACTGCAATGCTTTCCAGCCACTCGTCCCCAATCCCATCCCGGGGATGTGTTGGAGCATATTCATAAGGTACACTGATTGTGCGCTAACATATAATCCCTCATCAATAGCTAAGATGTTCTGTACGACCCGGGCCTCAGCCAAAGTAAACCCTGATAGGAACACATCCTCCGTGCCGTGCTCAATTTTCAAAACTGGTGTAAACACTTCTGGCGGCGGATGGATTGACAAATTCCTGAAAATAATAGTCATCCCCTTCCCGTGGGGATATTTTAACATCTGGTGCAAGGTGGAAGAGACTGCCTTTACTTGGTGTAGCCACGGTCGCCCCAAAAGTAGGTTAAAGGTTGCGGGAACATCCAAGACATGAAAGTCAATCTCGTGTTGTCCCAGACCAACCTGGGTCTGAATTTTCACAGTCCCCATCACCTCTCTGCTTGTGTTATCATACGCCCTTATCACCTGGGTTGTTGACACAAAGTCCGCGGGCTTTGACCCGATTGCATATGCTGTCCTTGACGGGCACACGTTAATAGCGGATCCTGTATCGACAAGAACCACCGGTATCCATTTGCTTCTACATTCCACAGAGATGTAGAGCGGTTTGTTATGATTTACGCCCTCAGGCGGTAGTTCTTTGTCAGAAAAGGTCAACGTCGGGGAACCTCCTCCCGGAAAGACCGATCCCACCAGCTGTTCAGGCGTGGTGTCTATTGAGAGTTTGGCCTTGTCTATTGCCGATAGGACAACTTGTCTATGAACACGTGAAGCCATAAGAAGTCCCTAGATGGAGATGTCTGCCTGTATCTTTTTCAACTGCTTCAGCACGACCTCTTCTTCAAGTAGCTTCTCTTTCTGCTTCTCCAACTCCTTGTCTAGGTGTGGGGGCTTGAAATACCGCCCGCTCCTAGTCATATGATCAACTTCGCCAATGTACCAGGTATCGTCCGGTTGGTTACTCCCCCAATCCTCATCTGTGTGGACAAGACATAAATCATCGTCTTCCCACTACATGCCATCGGCAGCCGATAGACACCTGTCCGGCTCCGTTGCAACTATCCTTATACTCGCAGTACCTTCCGTCCATGTGCTCGCAGCATGCTATATCTTTGTGCACGCAACAGGTTCAGTCCCCACAGGGGCCTTGGCTTTTCTGGCTCTCTCAGAGTCTTCGATTCCTTCCGGTTCTAACTGCGTCAATGCAGCCTGCTGTTCAAAATTTCCTGTATTCAAAATGCCCAAATCCCGAGCAAAATTCTTGGCACCAGCGCTCTCTGGCGACGCATTCTGATCCCCGGCCTTTCCGGCCACAATTGATGTCCTTGCCCCTGACGAGCCCTTTTCTAGCTGAGATTCTTCAACAATATCTGGTTGGTCGTCAAGCCACCCTGTAACCTCTGCTGACTCCTCAAAATCAAACCAGTTGACTGTCATGTCTCCCGGATCTTGTTCGTTGAAAAACTGAAGGTTAGCAATGTCTCCTTCCAAAGCTGTTAAATCATCTATCCCCTGATCAAGTCCTTTCCCCCGTATTGCACAAAGTTCTACCCTTGCTGGCAATTCCAGATTCGGCCTAACCTGACCTGCTGATACAATGCAGCCACTCGGATCATATACCTCCTCAGCACAGCTCCCAATTTCCTCAGATTCTGAATCAACAGCCCCACTTTCCTCCGAAATCATCCCTATTCCATCTTCGATGATCACCACCATTGGTTCAGGTTGGGCTTGGGAGATGTCCAACATGCATAAGTCAGTGCTGTCAGGAATGAACACCTCCGGCTTGGGTAGGTGAGACGGGGTGATATATATGCTAGGCTCGTATGACACGACCCCAGTTTGGATTGAGTTGATGCGTTTTGGAGGTGGGGCTTGGTTGTGTAGTGGGAGAGGGTTGGTTGTGACGTTCGGCTTCTCCGGAGGCACGATCACCCTGTTGTCGACGAGATCCTGAATCTCATGACGCAATCTAAAGCAATGGTCAGTGTCACGACCATGTTGCTGGTGAAAGGCGCAATATTTGGTTGGGTTAGGGGAGGGGGGAAGTGTTTCTGGCCATGGCCGCGGCTCCAGGGGCTTCAAGTGCCTTTTCCTGATTAAAACCCCCAAAGTTTTGGACAGGGGCATATATAATGAAGTGAAGGTTCTTTGGCCTCGGGGTTGGTACTTGGTTTTCTGTGAGTTACTACCGGATGCACCGGTGAATGGTGTAGCCGCAAGGGCTCTTGGGGGGGGGGAGTGGTGGTGACCATGCTCATTTCTGAGGCTCTGGCAGTCGCAGCACTACTCGTGCCTGCATTTGCGTTGCGGTTGAAGGTCCTCCTAGGCTGTTCTCTGCCATTGTCGATCAGACCCTGCTTCAAAGCGTCCTCGATCTGCACCCCAATCTCGTGCAGATCTGCAAAAGTGGGGTGAGGGAGAACGATCATCCTCTACATGAGCTTGGGTTGGAGGTTGCGCACAACCATCCGTATTTGATCTTTGTCAGTTGGCCTAACGATCATCATTGAGGCCTTGGCCCTCCAGCGGGTTACGAAATCAGAAAAGCTCTCCTTCGACTCCTGTCTAGTCGTCTCAAGATCACGAGCTGTGATCTCGATCTGCGTGTTATAGAAGTATTGAGCTACGAAGGCCTCGGCCATCTCCTCCCAATTCCTCTTGACGAAATCTTCCAGTTTTGGGTACCAGATGGCCGCTACACCCGACAAGGTCTGACCGAATAAAGAAAGCTTTTGTAATCTGGTGAGGCCCATCGGCCTTAGTATGTCGGAAAACAACCGCAAGTGCACCACGGGATCCCCAGACCCGTCAAAACAGTCAATGTGTGGCATCTTAAACCTGTCCGGCAGCGTTACGGCCACGTTGGTAAACCCATCTTCGATATCTGGAATGGACTTGATACCCTGAGATTTCTTGAACAGCTTTTCAAGCTTGCTCACTTTTAATGCGGTAGGGTCCACCTCGAATTCAAAGGGAGAATCCGGTAGGTTGGTAGGTGTTTTGGACAGTTGGGGTAGGATTGGGGGCAGAGCCAGTCCCGTTGGAATGTCTGTATCTTCCTGGACATTTGGTGTCTCCCCGGGTATTGGAACCCTTGGCGGGGGAAGAGCTTGGTGTGAAGCGGATGCCCCGGCTTGCTGCTGGAGTCTGGTGATTAGCTTTGCCTGCTGGGCCATGACCTCGACCTGCTGTTTGGCAAATTATGCTTGGCGGATAGCGTCCTGCTGCATGATTTTCATACTTTCTTGGAGTTGACGCATCATCTCCTCTATCCCTGCCATGTTCTGCTGATCTAGCTAAATATCCGGTATATGTTCCCTCTCTACGGGAGAAACAGAACTCTGATCCGTACTATACTCAGGTGGGGTAGACAAAGCCCTTTGAACTGACTGCTGAACTAATATCCTCTGCCTAACTGCCCTCCGTCTAGTAACCGGGGGTAATGAGTGGAACACTGATTGTCCGTCTACCAGATCCTCAAATCGATGGAGTCTGCGACCTCTAGTCCAGAGTGCTTGGAGAATATATGTTTGGTCGGAAGCAATTGTGCTGAACTACCTAGTAAAAAGATAAATAAAGCATAATAAGGAAATAAACAACTAGAAAACGGACAGCATAACGGCTTAAATAAACACAACACACAGTCGGTCATGACAACACACAGTTGGCATTTGTAAGCTGAATATACTGTTCTCAAGTACTGATCATTGTTCCCAAATCACTGCCTCAAATCTGAATCTGATACCCACAAGTAAAATTGATTCCCAAATACTGATACTGATGCCCATAGGCCTGATACCCAGACTTGCAAACTGATACATGCATTCCTGTAGAGACACACTCTAAAAGCACATAGCAAACAAGTGAGAGCCAAAACACCCCTATGGAGGGGCAGGGTTTCGCTGTCCTATTTTGTCAGGAGCTAGGGTTTCGCTACGCACGCAGCGGTTTCAAACAACCTACAATCGGGTAAGCAACCTGTCCTAGTTTGGAATAGTCACTACGGATTCTGATATGCACTAGGTTGAATGGTCAAAAATGGTGCCCCGGTAAAAATCGAGATTTGTGTTCCCATCGTGGCAGAGCCCGTAATCGGTCAGCCTTATGACACGCTTCTCAAAGTGAGCCTCTGGCAAACCGTTTAGGAATAGCAGATGGCAAACACGGTGTCCTAGGCGCACCAATGCACATGCAATGCAAAGAAACACATGAATGTAGTCAAAACAGGATATCATGAGTTCGAGTCAAGTTCTCTAACTCCCCTGCAGAGTCGCCAGAAACTGTAGACGTCCCCGAACGTCCCGGGAAAATCCCATTTTGTTCATTGGGCTTACTATAGTTCGGACTCAAATGTCACGGTTCTGAATCTAATCCGGCAAAGTGCAACGCGAGGCCGATAAATCACCAAAAAGTCCAAATCTGACAAATCGTTTTGAAAAATTGATTTTTAGAAAGAAGTGCCAAACATGGACTGCTTTGCCAGATACAGAGTCGCCACCTAAATATTTTAATTTTTGAGAATTTAGGAAACCCTGACTCGTGCCTAAGTCGGGAACTTGGATACGATTGGGGAAGGTCATGCAATGAGCACCCCCGCTCGCCCGATCAAAATTGGCCACTACTAAAAATGATATCGAGTTTTTGAAAACACATGCGTTCTTATTCCGGTTTATTAGCCTAGGATTACTATGTGATGCACACAGCATACAAGTATAGACTAGATCGCCTGAGTTGGAACAAAACATTTCATGTTTATTTATTTGAAAATGGTTTGATGGTGCTACTCGCAAGTAGGCTAAGACGTGGATTTGCCACCCTCAAGGGGGTTTAGAAAACAGGTTGATTTGCCACTCTCAAGTGGGCTTAAAACTCACAATCGATGAATTGTTCCAATTCAAGTAATCCAACTTTCACCCACAGGCATTCAAGCAGGTATATCACATAATCAGTTAGTCTCATGGCAAGCATGCTACCATGGCAGTCACTCACACACATGCAAGGATGCTAAAGCATAAACACTCACCGAGTACTCCAAGCCAAAGAAAGAAGCTAATTAGAAATCATGCATGAATCCTAACTATGCTGAGATGCCTAATGCAACACATGTAGGATGCAACTAAAATAGACTCAGCTATTCTAAAATGGCATATGAGATATTACAGATAACATGTATTCAATTTGGAATTGAAATACAATGCAGTTAGTATGATGCGCCGAGCCCGGTGCATGCAAGACAAATGAATGGATGCAATCATGCAAGCATAAGGATGCTAATTGAAACATGCCCTAAAATTAATCATCATAAGCTGGTAAATAAAAGAGAGAAAGACGTGGGGTTGGAAGACATGCATCACACACACGCACACTTATTACAACAGTTGGTCCTCTCGACGGAGGGTCCGAATAAATAATACAACACCAACTAGCTAATCTAAGCCAATCTAATTAAGCTAGTTATTACACAACCAAAATGAATAATAAATTACAGCTAATTATTACACAACTCTAATTAATTAACAAATTAACTAAGTAAGCAATTAAACTAGCATGCAAACGACATGAATGTAGACTGCCTCAGCTCTGTCTTGAATGATAAAGGATGCATGCATGCTCGAGTCGCCTTGTCGGGAAATCCATCGCGATGCCCCGACTTGCCTTTGTTTGCAATTGATTTCAGAAATTTGCACAAAGCTCCAGAGAGATGAAACTCCACCCCGGGAAACTGGGGAAGGCTGCCGACCAGCTTATAGGCATGGGAGACCAACTACCGATAACCTTTTGTGGTAGAAACCAAAGAAGGTGGTCGGCCTGCCAGAAAACCTGGTCAGCCGACCAGTTTCTTCTCCTGGATTCTGTTTTTCTGCAACAAAGGGAATGAAAAGAGAGAGGCACGACAAGGTATTTACAACACATGTGTGCATGAACACTCTTCCCGTCATTGCATTAGCTCTAGGGAGTGTAGTCCTCGACCCTCGGGCCACCGGTCGTGCATCTCGATGTATGATGGCCAAAGAGTCGAATTGCCCGACTCAATGTGAAATGAATGCACATACAAGCACCTAAAACCAACAACTCCATCATGGGTAGTCAAGAGTGTTGGCGACCGGGAATCGAGGCACGTTTCGTCACTTTGAGTACGAAACGTCCCTCGTTTCCCGTGTTCGGACTAACTCCTATTCCAAACATAATGCAACAAACAATGGCATGCACAATGCGACTTTAAGTATGCAACCTAAATGCTATGCAACTAAGTGATGCAAACATGCAAAGGATAACATGCAAACATGCAACTAGCATACACAATGCTATGAACTAACAATGGCATACTCAATGCACGTGGTACTTAACATACACAATGCACCTAAGAACTAACATACACAATGAGATGAACAAGGCATGCACAATGCAATGATCAATCATGCGACAATGTGGCATACTCAATGCTATGGAATACAATGGCATACTCAATGCAAAAATGGACTTAAACCAAAATGAATGGGCCTCAGCCACACCCAAATCAGTGGCCAAACATGATGAAAACAAGACTCCAAAACTCATGCTAGCATACACAATGCAAGGACCTAAGCCCAAGGGCACAAAATGCAACTCTACAAAAGCATTGAAAGGATGAAATATGGCATACAATGACACATGTTCCAACTCTGAAATGACATACAAAATGGCTCCGAATCATGCAAACAACTCACACAATGCGTGTTAAAAGGCTCAAGTACCGAAGCTAGTGAAGCACATTACACTAGAGGCATGCAAGGCGATGCTCAAATGACAAAACTAACTCCAAACAGACCTTAAGCAGGCCCAAAACAGTGGCAAAATGAGCCAAGATGGTGGCTTGAAAGGCATAAGAATGAAGCTCAATGCAAAGGCTCATAAATGGGGTATAATGATGCAACTCTCAAACACATTGAAAGAATGACAAACATGAGAATATGGCCAAGAAATAATCTCTGAAATATCATGCTCAATGATGCTAAAACATGCAAACACCTCAAGTTAAGCATGCAAACGGATTCAAAACTCAAGGCTAAGCAAGGCTATTACACTACAACTATACATGGCAAGCATCATTCGACCAAGGGACCTCAAAACAGAGTTAAGGCAACCCAAAATATGAACAAAATCAGTTTGGAGCATGGCCAAAATATGCTAGCAAAGGGGGCCAAAACAATATGCATTATAAGCTAGTGAACATGATTTACACTACAAGCATGTGAAGCATATGAGAGGCTACCAAACTAGCCAAAAATAGAATCATGGCATGCCAAATGATGGCCAAAAACCCACTGAAACATGACTAATACATGCAAGAATGAGGTGTTACTTTGATAGGCTATGCAAGGGATTGTTCTACACATGCAAGAGGCAAACAAAAGGTGACCAAACCAGCCATAGGCAGAGTCTAGGCAGGTCCTAAAAGTCACTAAAAATGGCCTGAACCAAGGCTAGGAAGTGTGGAAATATATGCTCCCTTGGAAAGCCAAAAATGCAAGCAAACAAGGCCAAAAGAGAGAGGGTTACCCCTCTCTGATTTTGGCCCTCAAAACCACATGCCAACCACTGAAAATCTGCTGGATTTCAGTGGCTAAAGGGCCAAGCAAAGCTCAATACAAAAGTCTCATGGCATGGCTCAAAACAAGGCTAAATAGAGCATGCAAGAGGGTAGATGACCCCCAACACCAAAAGAGCCTTAAACAAACATGAAAATCACTTAGATATGAACCTTTTTTCAGTTGACAACAAAGCTCAAATAAGCATGCAAATGAGGCTAAGAGAAGGATCAAAATAATGCTTAAAAGAGGGAAAAGTGATTACCCTTGAAGCTCAGCAAAACCAGAAAACTTTGGGACCAAAAACCAGCTCTTTAACCTTTGAAAACAACCTCCAAGAACCTCAAATGAATGGTGGAAGTGTATGGCTATGAGGTGTAGTGTAAAAGGGTCAAGAACAATGCACCTTATGAGCCAAAATATAGAGATATAGAGAGATATGTATTGTTTTGCCTTAGAGAAATTCTGAATCTGGTTCAAGGAGGGGGAGGGCCTCTCTTATTGACAAACAAGGCCAAAGCTTCTTCAAGAAGCTAAAAACAAGGCTCAAGATCCTCCATACACAGTCTGTGCCTTCCAGCTGACACAGCTGACATCCACTCAAACAGACAGAACAAGAGGGAGCTGGCCGACCAGAAAAGGGGGTTGGCCGACCACTTCTCCTGGTCGGCCGACCAGGGTAGGTGGTCTCCCACACCAAAAAGTGGTTGGTGGCTCCATTTGGTGGTCTCCACTTTGAAAGCAAGCTAGTGGTGTGGTGGGAGACCAGCAAATGTGGCCCAAAGACCAAGAAAACCAGCTTCCCACCAAGAAAACCGGCTGGCGGGGAGAAAATGGTCTCCAAGGACAAAAGGTGGTCTCCCACCCTTGTACCACCTCCCAAACAAGGAAAACAAGGTTCATGCCAAAAATGAACCAACACGGATGCAAAACGAGAGTTCGGGGGGCAAAGCGCGCGACCGGATGCCCTGAAAATTGGCTGTTGAGCACCAAAAGGGCATACAGCCACAAAAGTGGTCTCTCGGACCACAGTGTCCCTCTAGACAGAGGAAACAAGGTGTGTTCCAAAAACCATGCCAAACGGAGAATGTTAAGCGGTCCCGAACCGAGACGCACGGCCAACGGCTCCGAAAATCGGAAACTAGTCTCCAAACGGGAACAGTGGCCTACAACCACGAAAAGTAGTCTACGACCACTGAGAGATGGTCTACAAGACCTCTTCCTCCCTTCAAGAAAAGAAAAAAAGACCTGGTCCGCAAACCGAGTCAAGGCACAAAAAGTTCCGAGGCTCGGAGGGTAAGGCTCTCAACCAAAACTCCGAAACTTCAGAACGAGCACAACATGCACCATCACCGAGCACTCAATTGAAGACGTCTGAGTCTTAAGGTCAGTCAAAAATGGGGTGTCTACACATTCATCAACAACAAAATTTAGTACAAATAATAGCAAGGTAAAAAAAAAAATCATTAGTAAATTGGGCACAAATTGTAGCCATTTTACATACGAAAATTACTAAACAAAAAGCTACAGTTCGCTTGAAAATGCCTAGCAAAACAACTATGGCTGTAGCAATACATGAAAATTACCAAACGAAAAGCTGTAAAAATACATAGGAAATCCTAAAACAAAAATCCTAAAACAAAAACGTCGCCCAAATTAGTCCTCGGAGTCAAACTCCAACGGCTCAACATCCACTTGCTCGTATGGAATCGGCATAGCCAATGTCACATCAGCAGCAGCAAGGGCTTTGAGCCAGCCGTGTTTGAATCCCCGATTCTCGAATTTGGGGACTTGCTCCACGTAATCGTCGAGGGCGGCGCTCTTCCCTGCCTCGTACGCCTTCAAAGCTTCAGAACCGGCTAATTCCTTCGCCGTCTTCGATTCTGCCAAGTCCGCCTCAAGTTTGGCGATCGCCTCTTGGGCTAACTTGAGCGCAGCTTCACTCGTATTCGCCCTCTGCTCGACAGCCAACCTGAGCTCATCTGCATTTCTGGCCCTCTCCATGTCAGCCTCGGCCCTCGCTCCGTCCATCTTCGCCTTCAAAGCCTCGAACTCGGCCTTGCTCCTTTGGCCTTCAACTTCCATCTGTAAATGGCCAAGCTGTTCGACGGCATCATGATAACGACGGCCCATCTCCGTTATCCTACCGACCGTCTGCAAAACAGGAAATTAGAACCAAAACGGTATTTGCATAAAATGAAAAGATGAAGTCAAGATATATACCAAAAGAGCCGACTGAGCGGCTAATGCTATCGCAACCAGATCCGGCTCTGACTGGAAAGCCGCCTTGTCAGCCGGCAATGAAACGGACGTAGCCATGCAAAGCGCGACGACAGGATCTTTAATAACCGAAGCATCAGAGGAGATCGGCGAGTTTTTTTTTCTTCGGCTGAATGACAAAGGGCACGATCACATCCGATTCCTCTAAATGAGGTCGTTTGTCGGCACGATTTTTCGAGCCGGCCTCGACCTCAGCAGGACGCTTCTCTGCCCTTTGCTCGGCCTCTTGATCGGCCTGCACAACCATAGCGGACTCGGCACTTTGGTTTTTTGCCATTTTTTCAACAGGCAAAGGGGGTTGAGATTCAGCAACAGGCAGGGAAGGCTGGGATTCGGCGACAATTGGCACTTGAGATTGAATGGCCTCTGCTCTTCGTCGCGCGGCCATCCTTTCCGCATTCGCCTTCTTGGCAAGTTGTATGAGACTTAACCCAGCCATGTCTTCGGGGTATGTGCCGGGAAGGTCCTCTAAGCCGTTAAAAACGTTTTCAAATGGAAGGCCCCCTCGGCCCAAAGTAGACGGAAGGCCGACTGAATTAAGGCCGACTTCCTCAAAGGCCAACTTTAATGCCTCGTCAACTTTTGCTTCAGACTGATCTGACTCGGCGACCTCAGCTACCTCCGCGCGCTCCGAATCGGATCCCTCGAAACCGACTTGTCGTAAGTTTTTGAAGTCGGTCAAAATGAGAGCGGTAAGAGACTCTTCACCCTTCGGTATTGGGATGTTTTGTGCTGCCGAGAAGGTCGGATAGGTCAGCTCGTAGGGAAGCAGCATGTGGGCCGCCCTCCGTTGTCTCTGGAGACTTGGGCGGCCGAAATATTTGAGCGCAACTTTGATTTCCGAAAGAACGGCTTCGTCAGTTGAGGTCAGGATTTTCTTCAAATCGTTTCCTGCATAAACAAAAACCATAAGGTCTCAAAAATAAAGTTTTATAAATACAACGAAAAATAGACACAAGAAGCTATACAGCCACCTAGTTTGCCCCTCCGTCTAGGAATAGGATCAAGGTGATCCTCGCCTTCGCCGAATTCCCAATTGCCTCGGACAACAACCATAACGTCATCAACTCGCTTTCTAGAGCTGGAAAGCATAGTCACTAGTTGATAGTTAGTGTCCTTAGCCCTAAGGAAATAGCGTTCATGCCGACCAGAAGACTTCACCAAGGCGTAACAGTGTCGAATAGCAGGAGTGTCGAGGTTAATCCTAAGGCGACGGTTTAGCTCTATAATCCCCATTACGATTCTAAAAAAATTGACATTGGGTTGAGAGGGGATTAGACCCCAATGGCGAAGGACAGCCCTAAGGAATGAATGAAGCGGGAAACGGATTCCACCCTCTGCAATCGATAAAAGAGGGAAAACGATTGTACTTTCATCGTCCCTCTCCATATCGAGAGTGCCGTCTGTCACAAGCGACAGACAGACAAACATCATCAGGGATAGAAAATGGCGTCGAAAGCCAGAAATTCGATCCGCAGGAAAAAAGTCTTTTAGATGCTTTGTCATTTCGATAAGCTTATAGGAGTGTGCTAAACTAAGGGCAAAGCAGGAAAAATGACTCAAAGCAGAGAGAAAGCAGAGAGGAAGGAGACTTACAAGAGATGGAGAAGATAATGGAGGACGAATGGAAGTTGCAGAAAAGAGTCGGAAGGCAGTTCAAAAACTTTAAGCGTCCAAAATGTGCATGTTTGAAAAGACGACAAGATTTTAAATCATAATAAATGGAGGCGTACGAAGGGTCAGGAAGTTGAAATGATAACCGAGAGGTGTGTGCTCTGACAACCGCGTTGAAGTGAGGTGAGCCGCCAAATTTCGGCTCTGACCTTTCGAAATTCAAAACCAAACACCACAGCTAACTGTGGTAAGTGAAGTGCTCGGGGGGCAATTGCGGGGCCGAATATTGGGATTCATGGAGAGGCCGAATAGTTGGACCTGGGTCGAAGCATATATTTCATTCGACCCCGTCCTGCAATTTAAATCTTGCCCTATTTGACCGTATAGCCGATTGAGTAAGGGACCGAGTGAGAAACGGTTTGCTACAAACTAAGCCAAATAAATAATTACACGGCAAATTGAAAGTGGGCCCAGTCCCGAGGCTCAAGAAGTAGAGTAATATAAATACAAGATCATCAGTCAGAGGAAGGTATGTGAGAACCATTACGCTTAACTTATAATACAAGTAATCCTGAGTGTAGAGACTAACTTGCCCGTCGGAGTGCTAATTCCGACACCCCCGACCGGAGTGTTTATTCATTTTCAGGTGGTAACCAGAGGATCACGAACATCCCCCAAAATCGAAAGAGTATTTCCAATGTATATC
Organism: Camellia sinensis; assembly: GCF_004153795.1. Lineage (NCBI taxonomy): Eukaryota > Viridiplantae > Streptophyta > Magnoliopsida > Ericales > Theaceae > Camellia > Camellia sinensis. The sequence continues at coordinate 233,174 of NW_021024701.1, forward strand.
CCCACAACACTACATCCTCAATTGGTACACCAATTGTAACAGTGAACTTGCGGTGTCTAATCCAATATGGATAAAGAATGGCAAACAAGCAACTGAGAAATAAGTTTTGATCTTATCAAGAAAAAATATATATAAAAAGGAGTAAATATAATGTGATGGTCATTGTGATTTAATCATTGATCATAAATTTTCTTGAAAATTGATATTACAGAGTTATGTGATCACTAAGACCAAGCAATCTGATACGAGTATTGTTATTATTCTCTCTTTTTCCTTTGTTTGGTTCATTTAAGAAAAATAAATAAACAAAACTAGAAGTCACAAAGTGAAAATAAAACCACCAATGTCCAATCAAAACATAGCTGTCACTTTTGGTACTTCAAAGAACATCAAAACATCTTGCTCTTCTCAAGCCATTCTTTAGCAGGAGCCTCGTTCATTGAACCTACTTTAGCAGCAGTCTCTCCCACTGACAATAAGAACTCTACAAAAAAATATTTGAAGAGACCCAACTTACTGAGAATACTAAGAGATAGTTCTGTCACCATATCTTCAACCAGCAGGCAAAATTCCCCAAAACCTGTTCAAAAGTTCAATGATGCAAACATAGAAGATGTTCCGGCTTTTTCTCTGTTCTACACTCTGCATCTTCTCACCAAAGAGCTCCTCAAAAGATCAAACCACCCTCATTAACACATCATTATTCATTCTTCGTCACTGTCACCTCCGTTTTCAGCCACATTCACCCTCTCCATAGCATTGATATCTGGTTCATCTCCTAAATAGCAAATAGATGTATCTGAGGATGATCCAACAAATCCCATTTCATGTGGTGTCAGACCATGGGATGATGGGTGAGGAATTGATTGTAAGAAGTTGAAGTAAGCATATTTTACATCGAACTGCATATCATACCCTGCAAGATAACATGTGCGTTAGATTCTTATACTCATTTTTTTAAGTCAAAGCAAGAAAAAGGAAGAAGCGTCAAATTCGTAATTACAATAGTTCACTGCGATGGTGCATGTCCTCTGCACCAACAACCATGAAAAAAAGGGAGCAACATGTCACAGTTGTCTAAATCCACCAAGCAAATGGTTGATATAACCGCAAAAAGTGGGAAAAGCCAATCACTTGTAACATCCTTCAATCTCCTGCACATATCTATGGAATGAATTGTACTATTTATGCCCATGTAATTCATTATAAGTTATCTTAATAATCTAAATCGTTTTTTTTTTAGTCTACGATAGTATAATCAACGAACAAAATTTTGATACAGAGTTCCGATACAAAATGGGATCACGACAGTTAAATGGAAACAAAGATAATAACTAAGATTAAAGGCACACTACTTTTAGAATAGTAGTTTCTGACTGACAAAGATAATGAAAAAAAAATGTTAACATCATCAATAAAAACCTTAAGAGAAGTTTCTGACTGAATGCTATATACCCCTTAAAAATGAACTTCTCAACAAATTTTCCTTTGTTGTTTTCCCTGCCTGTTTTCCACATCATTTTTATGTATCTTCTCAACAAACCATCACACTGCAATTATCAGAGTATAATCCGTTTAGTGAAAGCACATGGTCAGGAATATCCCTACCTGTGCTCCAGAGCTTGAGGCTTGCTTTGCAACTTCATCCAGAAAATTAGTTGGAATGTCTTTTTCTGAAATAAATCCAAAATTTAAGCTTTTCAAAAAATCCAGAAATCACAGACAAACAAATCAATTCAATGGAAATTAACCACTAGTGAAAAAGTAAATAACGCAAGTAGTGCAGATAGTGTGGGAAACACAAAACAACCTTGCAAAAAGCTTCAGGATTGTGTTCAAGAGCACTGCACAATGGTTTCATTAAGCACATAAAAAAACAGTTCAAAATAAGTAAGTTTGGTTGCTCTGCCTCTTGTTTTGGAGCCAAAAAATGGTAATGACAATATCAGCGTGTGTATATATACATATAGATATGCATACATAGATCCATCTTCGTTTTAATTCTCATTCTTATTTTGTGAGAATAAAAGTTGATGATTTTCATCACCATGATTGCTGTGATATAAAGATAATGTTGTGGGATTCAGGAATAGAACCTGTAGTAATCAGGATTTGGAACAAAGGTGGTAGTGTTGAGTAGGCCATAGTTTCCACCTATCAATGTTTGTCTACAGTATGTTTTGGTATCATAAGAGGCTGCCATCCCAAGTTGATCCAAGTACCTGTTTGGTTAGCATAAAGATTAGTCCTAAGCTGAACATACTATCTGAGAGTTGAGAAAAAAAATGATCTTGAAAATAAGTCAGATCTTACGTACCAAAAGCTAAACACAAACGCATTAGTGACAAGATTACGGCCACTGTTATAAGCTCCACCGGCTTCACCAACCCATGCTACTGTTGAAGTTCCAGAGGCTTTTAAAATGCTTTGGAGGTTGCTGAATTGCTGGGATTCACCATCAAGATACGATAAATTCTAATTTGAAGTAATTTAATTGCTGTAGTGATACCTAAAGAAATAGCTACTGTTAAAATCAGATAAATTCTTTTTCAAGTTATATGTTCTATAAATCACACCTCAAAGGAAGAACACCGTAACCTATTATTTATTTTTATTTTTATTCTTACTTTTATTTATTTATTCTTATTTTCGGCATGCCTGGAATGATGTATGAGAGTTCTTACCAAGTTCCCAGCCATTAATAGTGTATCCCTTGTTGACAGTATATCTTATAAGAGATTCTGCATTGCTGGAATTCCAAGCTCCTACAGCAGAACCGTCAAGTCCTACTGTTCTGCCACTTAATGCATTCGTACAGCCTGAGCTCTATTTCTGCTACCAGTGCAATCGTACGGTCTCAATAACATCTTCTCCTACCTCCGAACTCCTGCCAAGGAGCTGGAAAAAATATACTGTAATCTGGCCAAAATACAAGGACTCAAAAAATTTTAGACAAATTTGAGGAAAAATGGGTATCGCTTCCAGGTAAAAAAATTAATTTTAAGACGACATATAAACTCAGCCATCTCTTTATTCAACATTAACAGTCTTAAAAGAGGCTCTCAATCAATCGGCACTTCAAATTGAATCTAATCATTCGATTGAGGTTTTTTTTAAAGAAAAGTTATTGATATATATATATATATATAAAGTAAAGTGTACATTACATCAATAGTGAAGACAAAAGCCCCAAGATAGTTGCCTAAAAACTCTGAGCAACCGCACCCAAAAATGATGTTCTTGGTCCCATCTAACAAATAATCCCAATAAAAACTACAATATAGAAGTAGGTAAGATGCCCACTGTGCAAGACAAAAACAAGACAAAGTGTAGCAAAGTTACTGCCAGTATGAACTCAAAAACAAATGAAAAACAGAACCCCATAAGAGGCAAAATCTGTTCCACCTTCAATCAGTGTGAACAAAGGAAAAACATTCCTGAAGCAGCAGAGTGAAGCACCACAGAGGTCTTCATCACTGCGTTGGGTTTATAGATATTTTATAATGAATTTCAAGCACACAACAATAAATTTTTGTAGAAGTACCTTGATATTACTTATGTTCTGACACAAAGCAAACTACAGTGCACATAGTTAAACACATATGCTAATTAATCATGCTTCACACATTAGTTTCAAGATTGACAAAACAAAGCACAAGGAACAACATACCAGACGATTTGGTGAGACGATCCTGGATAATAAGCGAAGGAAACAGAAAATTAAGTCAGAAGAAGAAGGAAAACCAGAAGCCAAACTCATAAAAGTGAACTATCGAAAAAAAATCAAACAAACCTCAAAGACCAAAGGCATCAATCTCATGAAGGAACTGCTCTGAGAATGAACAATTGCCATTGAGCCTAGTTGAATATAGCTATAAAAGTATCATTCAGTAAATCACATTCGAAAGATGAATAGTCATTGTCATAATCCATTTGGGCAAAAAGTATCATTTATGACTGGTGAATTTAACACAAAAAATAAAGTTGATCATCGGATTTTTTTCACCCCCATGATTATAAAAACAAAAAATAAAAAATAAAATTATAAAGGGCTGTAGTTGTGATGAAGGAAAAGGCATTATCTACGGTCAATAAGTCTACAACCACAATTTTGAACAATTACAGAAACAATTTTGACCCTTAATATATGCCCTTTGGATCTAACATGGCAACACGAAATTACTGCCAAGTCAAAAATAACATCGAAGGACACATCTTCCATTAATCCATGATCACAGTGCACTGTCTTTTAAATACCCTCCTTCCCCTTTTGCCATCGTCAGATTCCTGCAACAAACAGAAGCTTGTAAGCTAAAATTCCAACAAAATAAGTTCTCATCTGAGGGAAAATAGCTTCAAGTGGCAATGATTCTCATCAGAAAAGTTCTATATATATCATCAACAAAGGAAAATACGAATAACTAAATTCCGTAAGGAAGGCATACTATTGTTAACATTTATTTATGTAATTGATGGGTACATTGTGTTGTAAATGCGTTTAGTATGCCATTTTTCTGAAGTAGTTGCATAACTATGAGATAGCAAACGCATATGAACCAAACATAATTCCCGAAATGTAGCACAATAAATGAGAAACAGAATGCTCCTCCAAGAGAGAGCAACTATTTGTCATCAACAAAATCAGCAATATTCATCTGCAAGCTTTCAGCATTACCTGTTGGCCGAGAAAAAGTGGGACTCGAACCCTCTTGGATCCATCACCTAATCGCCTATAAGGAAAATGGTTTTCCACAGCAGCAGATTCACTAGAGACCTATAAATGTGGCAAATAAAATTACAGAAAATTTAGTTTGTTCAGTCCATTTCAATCCTTAAAAAAAAAGACAATCAACAAAAAAGTTAAAATGATTTTAGTGGTAACGACAATCCTACATCTAATGTATAGCATCCCCAAATTAGAGAAGGAAAGAAATTGGCAACAAGAGCACAATATCATGCTGCAAATATGATGGTTGGTTGCTGAGCTATCTTGAACCAGTCTAGTCTAGTCTAGTCTTCTCATATGCCCACATAGCCTAAATGTTATCAGCCTTCTGATTTGCACAGGGCAAATAAATATAAAAACTATAGATTATTCACCTGGTTTTGAATGGTTTCAACCAACATATCTTGGCAACCAAATGCATGCACACTTTCCAAATTTGGGCACTGAAGGAGCAATCTCTCTGGAGATTAAAATAAAAAACATAAAATCAGTTAACAAAAACTACAACTCTCAAAATACTTTTGCGTGTATGTCACCAGCTTGAAAAAGAAAGAACTCAGAGAACATACCAGGATACATCAATAGTGAAGACAAAAGCCCCAAGATAGTTGCCTAAAAACTTTGAGCAACCGCACCCAAAAATGATGTTCTTGGTCCCATCTAACAAATAATCCCAATAAAAACTACAATATAGAAGTAGGTAAGATGCCCACTGTGCAAGACAAAAACAAGACAAAGTGTAGCAAAGTTACTGCCAGTATGAACTCAAAAACAAATGAAAAACAGAACCCCATAAGTCGTAATAAATGCTGTGATGGGCTGCATTAATGGTGATGCGCAGTAGCAATAACTTTGCAGATCTTTGTCTGCTGATGTGGCTTGTCCTTTACCTGCCGTATGTCTGAATGTCATTGGCTCTTTATGCCACGTTGGATTCCAGCTGTTCTGGACTTCACCAGTTGGGTTATGTATTGAGCTCCAAGTGATAGGCTTGGGTTGTTCATAGTGGGCTATGGCCTTTATAGGCTTACCCACGTCAGTAGTCCCCCATTTCTGAGTGCAGCTTTGGTCCAACAAAAGGAATACTAATGAAGAGAATAAGGTTGTTAGAGATTGGCAGGATGGAGGTCGACCGACAGGGGTGACCGAGTGGGTGGACCAACCGCGAGAAGGGCCGACCGCGAAGGTTGGCCGAGTGGGAGGGCCGACCACGAAGAGGGCTGACCGCGAAGGTTGGCCGAGTGGAAGGGCTGACCATGAGGAGGGCCGACCGCGAAGGGTAAGGTGAAGGGGCACGGGGTTCAAGAGGCGGCGTGTCACGTGATAATTTGAAATGGAAAAGACAAGGTAAGGGGAGGAGACAGTGGATCGTAGTCGTACACGTGGCAACATCTCGTGAGGGGGAGATTAACCATTGGATCAGAAATGAGACGATAGGTCATTATAGGTGTTGAAAAGACACTTTTGGCGGATGTTTTGAAAAGTTTTCAAACTGGCTCAAATTAATTGCGACCCTTGGAATACGAGCAAGCCTTGGGCTTTTGGCATTATTCGATTTACCTACTTCTTTGCGAAAAATCAAAACATCCCAAGTGTTAACTCCTTTGTTGTTAACGATACACCTCTGCAACATTGTTTCAATTTCCTTGCACCTGCATTCGAAGCGATTCGCAGACATACCGTAGAAATGGCCCAAGAAAAAGCTGTGAATGTCAGGGTGGATCTACTTGGTGATGACGATGTAGTGGAGTTAGCAGAGCAGTATAGGACGGAAAGGCAAATGGAGAGGGTGGGGGAACCGGTGGTACGATCTCATGCTTCCACCATGATAGCAGCTCCGAAGCCAATCAGCCAGGCGGAACCAGATCACTGGCACGCGAAGGCTGACAAATCAACGGTTACCGCGGCGGAGTTGGAGGCTATTCGCGAAAAATACCAGGTGCCTGCTAAAATAGAATTATTGTTGCCGACGTCAACAGAAAGGCCATCCGACGCAAGGCCGGGGGAGTTTGCCCTTTACGAGGAAGCATTGAAAGGAGGACTGAGGCTGCCACTGCCGCAAGTGGTGGTAGATGTCCTAAACCATTTGGAGGTGGCACCGGGCCAACTAATGCCCAATGCGTGGAAGATTGTACTGGCCTGTGCAAGCGCGTGGCCGAAGGCGAACAAAGGGGCGGCCATGACAGTAGACGAATTCTTCACATGTTATAAGGCCTCAGGACAACAAGAGACTTGGGTGACGTTGCAAGCGGCGGCAGGGAGGGGTTTGGTAGCGGGGCTGCCATCATCAATTAAAGGTTGGAGGCCGCGGTGGTTCTATGTGTCTGCGAACGGAGGGGCTGGGGTGCGCACGGTGTGGAGAGTGCCCATCAAATCTGTAGAGCCAAAACTGGGAGCAGCGGCAGAGGAGAGAATAAAGAAGGTGAAGGCATGGCAAGAGAAGGAGGGAGTCAAGTGGGACGAGCTCGTTCAACCCTCAGCCTTGTTTGGAGCGGGGCTGGGTCCTCAATTGAGCGGTGGAGATCTAGGGCGAGCTGAATTGGAGGCGAGGAGGAAAGCGCAAGAGGCTGAGGATATAGCCATCCTCGCCAAAGCCAGTAAGTTCAAAGAGTCCCAAGAAGACCGACCGCCAAAGCCGATTGCGAGGGAGAGGATCTGACCTCGCCCCAAACCCTTGGGGGAAAAAGACTTAGGTGGATTTGTGCCCCGACCGGCCCCAGCAGATCCGTTAAAGGAGAGGGCTTTGAAGGAGATGGAGGTGGAGCGTGTGGTAAAGAAGAAGAGGAGAGTGAAGAGGAGTGAAGAAGAGCCTGCCATGAAGAGGAGGAGGGAAGTGATGGCAGAAGAGACCAGCATGGCCAAGGAGGCAGAGAAGGGGGGAATGGAGGAGACCCCATGAGGGGTGGTCGTCCCAAAAGTGGTGGAGATCGCCTCGGAGAGAGTGGAGGTCGTCCCAATAATGGTGGAGATCACCTCAGAGGTGGCGAGGGTTGCCCCCGAAGTGCAAGTAGAGGGTGGGGCAACTGGCCTTGAGCCAAGGGGAGGAGAACAGCCCCAGGGGGATCCTACGCCCCAAGGAGAGGGTGTCAGGCTGACGACCGGGATCTACCACGCTCGGGCAGTGGCTGGGCAACTGGAGAGAGAAGAAGGCCCAGCCAGGGCAGGTGCAGATCGCCTTGTAGGGATCGTGGATGAGGCAACCGTGCGCTCAGTAGCCAGATTCAATAAGGCTAAGTTGCTGAGGGGGTTATGCTCTGCTCAAATTGAGGTAACCACCTTAGCAGGAGCTCTGCTGAGAAAGGTGGCGGCTGCAAAGATAAGGGCAGACGAGGCCAAGTCTCAACTTGCTAGTTTGAAGGCGGAGCGTGCAGGCTAGGAGAGTGCCCATGCTGAGCTACGAGCGGTCAAGTTGGAGTTGGAGAACGAACGCCGCCAGGTTGCGTCGCTCGAGTTCCAACTGCCAGGCGAGCAGAAAAAGCTGGGGGATGCTCAAAAGGACTGCGCGGTCGCCATCGAACGATTTGAAGAGGCTATGACCAGCAATGAAAATCTGCGTGCCCAGTAGATCAAGGAAAAAGAAGACGCAGACCTGGAGATTTCTGGGCTACAGAAGGAGCTAGAAGATGAGCGTGTTAAGGCAGTGGAGGTGAGGGAGGGCCTGCAGAAGGAGTTACAGGAAGAGAGGGCCAAGGCGGCTGCTGAAAGGGGGACCCTACAGAGAGAGCTGGACGAAGAGAGGGCGAAGGCGGCTTCTGAGAGGGCGGCCTACCCTAATCTGTGCGTCGCAGCAGTGGAGCAATACAAAGGGTCTCCCGAATTTCAGATGGCGGTAGATGCCGCTGTCGCCATGAGTCTAGCTGGGCAAGAGTCTGGGGGGGTGGGCCCATCAAGGACGACTGCTGGAGGCAGGACAGAGGTAGAAGTGATTGAGAGCTTCCAGCAGTCAGACTTCTACAAGCACGAAATGGTTGAGTTCTGGGACAGCGGTTGGAAGATGTTCAAACGCAGAGCTGAAAAGCTGTTCCCAGACTTGGACCTCAGTAGTGTCACGATTGGTGAAGATGATGTGGCCCAGCCCCCTTGGACGAGGGCATTGAAGAAGAAGAGCTTGTATCCAGCGAGGAGGAATGACCAAGGAAGATGATGTGGCCCAGAAGTGATTGTTTTGTGTTTTTGTTGTTGTTGTTTTTTTTTAATTATTGTAATGAACTTGTGTACACAATGTAAATGAATAAAATTGCATTTATGTTTTCAATTGACTATGTTGGCCTGTACTGGCTAAAATGAATAAAGTCTAGTTATAAAAACTGGCCATAAAAATTGTGCAATAAAAATGTGTATGAAAATTAAAAATTGTTAAGTTAAACGTTCCTCTCTGCAGAGTGAGATTGGATTTGTATGAAAATTGAAAGGGTGATAGTGGTTTATTAAAAAATTGGATTATGAAATTGTAGAACATAATATGCGAATGGGGTTATGACTTCCAGTTTAATAAGGATGGATGAAGGATCTATGGATGGGAATAGAAAAGGGGGTTGCAAATTGTAGAGAAGAGATTGGAGAAACAAATTGGATGGAGTGGGAGATAATCTGATTAGTGAGTGAAATATGTGATAGCATCTTCGGAATCTGACTAAGTAAAAACGTGGTCCTGGAATTATGAATAAGCTTTAAGATGTGACTAAGTGTTGAAAATGTGGTCCTGCTTGGTTTTGAAGTGCCCGGTCTGGCCGAGGCTTTGAAGTGCTCGGTCTGGCCGAGGCTTTGGACCGACATACAGACAGTGGAATTATGAAAGCTGAGAACTTCAGTCAGAATTTGCATTATGTATTAAAGAGGGAAATACAACAATGTTGACAATACAAAAGTATGAACTCATTGATAGTAATGCTTCAAATGTTTCGCATTCCAGGCGTGGGGGAGGTCGCGGCCTTCCATGTCTTGAAGTCGGTAAGTGCCTGGTCGTGGTCGGGCTTTCACTACGTAGGGTCCCTCCCATTTGGCTGCCAGTTTTCCCTCGGTTGGATTCTTTGTGGCAAGAGTTGCTTCTCT